>VXBN01011079.1:0-26101 GCA_013397395.1 Sinosuthora webbiana | reverse complement strand
GACCAAAAGCTAAAGCATGCTGTTAAGGAGATTGTCCAAATGCTTCTTCAACAGGCAGGCTTGGGACATCAACTGCCTCTCTAGGAAGCCTGTTACAGTGTTTGACACACCCTCCCAGTAAAAAAATGCTTTCTAATGTCTGGTCTGAACCTCCCTTGGTGCAGCTTTGAGCCATTCCCAGGCATCCTGTCCCTGGATTGCAGAGACCCATTGTCCCTCTCCATCTGTCCCTCTCAGGAAGCTGCAGGGAGCCATGAAGTTGCCTCTCAGCTTCCTCTTTTCCAGAGTAGACAAACACTTTAGCTCATTAAAAGGTGCAAAAAATGTACAAAGTTAATACTTCATTATCCCTCGTGACACAGAGATGAGAAAAAGGCATATTAAATTTATCTAGATTGAATAGAATTGAAAATAAAATGCAAAATGTTTCTTTTTGAACATGTTATGGTAACTTTATCTTACAGAAATATTGTTCATAATTTATACATTCCAAAAATCAGCATTTAAACAATTATCTCTGTACTTTAATCCTTTAGTAAAAACAATAAAAATCACTGGGAAGTTCTACCTTATGACCAATATTACATTATAAAAATAAAAATATGCATTATCAGATAAAGCACTATGGATATGATGACATTTCCAGGCTAACAACACATTTATAAAGGCTTTAGAAACTAAGAATTAAACTCTGTTATTAACATTCAAAGTATAACATTTTTATTATTTGTCATTTTATCTTGATACTGTATGAATATTCATAGATTCACACCTTGATTGCCACCAATGACAATGGTAAGCATTTCTAAATTATTCAGTTACATATATTATCTATCTTTATGGTGCTTGTTCAATTAACATTGGCTGAAAAAAATGACTTATTTTTCATAATTTGTATATTCATAAATATAATGCTGCATATATTATTACTGGTATTAACTTCTTTTACCCTCTGTACAAAACAGGAAAAAGAGAAACAGTATTCATTAAGATGAAAGCAATAAAGAACCCAAAGCAGTTCACCAGAATCCCAGCCCCTGATGTTTCTACCCCTCCCTGCAACTCAGAGTCAAGGACTGACATGATGAGCAGGAGATAGCCAGAGCCGGAGCCAGGTTTCCCACTGCCTCGTGGGCATTATGTAGCCCCACTGTCCTTCCTGCAGATCCACACAAATCCCACGCTGGTACAGAAGTTTGCAAAGAAGGAGAAGGACTTGAAGGTGATAGTGGATTTGAGGCTGGATATGTCCCAGCTGTGTGTATTGGCAACCCAGAAACCAGCTGTGACCTGGGCTGCATCCCCACCGTGTGGGCAGATGAGGGGGGATTCTGCCCCTCTCCTCTGCCCAGGTGAGGTCCCACCTGGAGTCCTGCATTCAGCTTTGGGAGCCCTGCACAAAAAGGATGTTGGTATTTTCCAGCACTTGCAACTTATTAAAATTCATTGTGAGGTTTTGCATGCAGTTTAGCTGAGGGGGTGCAGAGTAATGTACGGCCAGTATCCACTTTGCAATGAGGTAGGTCAGTTTATAAATATTTTTGGTTCTCTATGATTTAATAAGTGCAACTCTGAGGCACAAGACATTAGGAAATCAGTCCAAGTGGGGAAGAGAGTGTGAGGTGACACAACACAGCCCAGTGCCACCTGTAACCTGTCTTCAGCATGGTCCATCTTCCCCAGGATGCAGAGAACAGGCAGGGTTTTGCTGAGACAGGTGCCTCAGACATGCAGTACAGTGGTGTGCTGCATGATTAAGCAGGCTCAGACTATGCAGATTTGATGCTCATCCTTCCAAGAAATAGACTGGGAGAAGAAGAGAAGCATTTTCGTAGTCATCAGGTGGAGTTTGCCTCTGCTCTGACATGATCTGACAGCAAATGAATGTGTCTGCCAATGCAGTGCACTACATCACTTTGGGCTTTCCAGTTTGTGGCACTCTGCCTGTCCAGTTCACCTGATCTTTGGTGTGATTATCACTGACTCAAAGAACTGCACTCAGGTTCCTTGCTCTGCTCTTAGCCTACTTCAGTTGTCTCTTGAGGAAAGTCTCCTGTTTTGTGGTATGGCCTGGGTGCTCAGTACATGAACAAAATGATGCAGGGCTGCTGGGCACCCATGCTGACAGAAGGCAGTTCCCACTGTCCCTGTCACCAGATTCCTCAGACATCAACCTACCAGCTCTGACTGCAACCGCACAGGGAACCAGTCACAACTGGCTTCTTCACATGGAAAAAAAAATGGAGTAACAAGGTGGAATGAATATCATGAGGCTGAAGCAGGGGGTGAGGTCCACCTAATTGGAGTAATTTACTCATCATGACAAAAGGAGCGGCCTGTGGTAGTTGGTGCTGGACAAACACAGTGGCTTTTGACCATCACTCTGTGTAAAGCTGGGCTTTCTGCATGTGATGGACACGTGTGGTACTGAGCAATCATAAAACCAGCACCTTCATACTGAAAATCTAGAACAAAACAGGGAAGTTCATGGATTGAGAGGTGCTAAATAAAATCACTGCCAGTCCCCTGCTACTGTTGCTCAGCAGTTTTCATGGGTGTGTTTTTCTGTAGGGATACGCAATTGCTCCTAATTAATATGTTCCTGAATTTGGTCTCTGCATTAATATACCTTATTTCTTCTGCGGAATGCTGACCTCTGTGTGAAGACAGCACGCCCTATGCGTGGTCATTTTTTGCCACCTCTCAAGTGCAACTACTGCTTGTTTAATTTTTGTCCTCCATTCCAGCACTTTCTGCTCCATTTCTTCATTTCTGCTTTATTTCTTCATGGAATGATTTTTACTTCCATCTTCTCCTTCCAGCATCGAAAAATTCTGTTCCCATTTTTCTCAGCTTGTTTCCCATTGCAGGTGGCAATAAAAAGTAAATGTAAAAGAAACTTCATAACCCACTGATGTCATGTTCTTTTTCTTGTTGACTCCATCAGAGAGGAACTGGAACACCTCTGTGAGGTTTTGTTTTGCCTAACAGCTGGTGTCTCACCAGTGTGGGTCTGTGATTCTGTGTGTGCTCATGTAAGTGCATTTAATGGAAAGAACCAAGTACGGGAAATGGCCCATAATAATTCTGCAATAATTCCTCATTATCTCAATCTATTTTTCAACAATGAGAACCTCAGCGCTTCAGATCATTCATGATTTTGCAGATTCCTATGCATTTACTATTTTTTTCTAATGCTTCCCTTACACGCATTTTCGGTTGAGACAAGGCTGTGCATTCAAATAAGAGTCACTGAAATCTTAAAAAATAAGGAGTCTGTTTTCCATGCTAGATATGCTAATAGTGTCATGTAAATCTATGGTTGTAAACTGTATGTGTGTTTCTGCATGTAGCCTGTGAGATATTGGGGAGAAATTCTTCCCTGTGAGGGTGGTGATGCCCTGGCACAGGGTGCCCAGAGAAGCTGTGACAGCCCCATCCCTGGAAGTGTTCAAGGCCAGGTTGGATGGGGCTTGGGGCAACCTGGTTTAGTGGGAGGTCTCCCTGCCCGTGGCAGAGGCATTGGAACTAGGTGGTCTGGAAGGTCCCTTCCCACACAAACAATTCTATGATTTTATGTCACTTGCGGCTCCAGAGTACTAAAAGGCAACAAACATTTCTATAGGGACAGTACAGGCACAAAACCTGGGAATCCCTCGAGGCTTCTGAACACCTAGTCACTGCAACAGCAAGAGAAATATTTCTGAAGGATATCCGTGGGGGTCAGGAGCTGCCAGCCTCCCGGGAGCCAGCTGCCAGGCTGCCCTGCAGATGGCAATCCTGCGCTGCGGCTGCCAGGCGTATTGGCGATCAGGGCTCGGGCTCTACAGTGTAAAGGGGTATTTGGTGTTCCCTTGCATTTGCTCTGAAGCGTGGCATTTCATGGCCTCTGTAAAACATGCTCCAGAGAAGACTCATAGGTGTTATTTACTTTTGTAAAACAAATGTGCAGGTTTGCTGTGTAGCAGGGTCATTAATTTCAAAGGTGTGTTGAATTCATGACAAAGCACACATCTCCACAGTGACCAGGTCACTTTTCAGACCCTGCTGACTAAAGGCTTTGCCTGGTGGCCATTACACCTATACTTCCACTTTGGTTCATGTAGCAAAGAGCAAGAAAATCAGTGTCACAAAAACACATACAGCTTTCTCTCTGAAATATTTGTCTAAACATTTTCCAATACCTTTCCCTCAAAAAATATCTTTCTGGGGGAGAGTCATGGGACTTAGAAAGGTGGAGATGGATGGGAAGGAAGAAAGGAAATTTCATACCAATATGTGTGTCTTATTATAACCATGTAGCCCTGTAACATGGTATTGCTTTTGCTAATAGCATGCCCTGAGCTCTGTACTGTTTACCAGGCCTCATCACACCTGCTCTGCCCAAACTTGGTGTGACCTGCTTGCAGCTCCTTCTTATCCACTTGAGCTGTGATAGCAATTTTTCTAAGTCAACGTGTGTCTGTACACCCATCATTTTTCAGAGACCTGGAACTCTGGATGGACAGCCCCCACATCCCAGGCTGCTTTAGCAGGAGTACTGTCAGCAGGTCCAAGGCAGGTTGCACACTCTTCTGTCCAGCACAGCATCTCATGTGCATCCACAGGTGTGTGGCTCCCAGTATGAAAATCTCATTAAGGAACTGGGGAGAGCATAATAAATGGGTTCCAGGGTGGGTCTGAACATATGGAATGTGAAGAACTGTGGAAGGAGCTGGATTTGATTAGCTGGGTGACAACCTAAGTCTACAGGTACTTGAAAGTGAGGTAAGATTCTGTGATCTAGATAGCCAGACAGCATAATTCAGAAAAGACATAAACTCCCCCTTTTCCTGACTTATTGTTTCCTTGTTTCCCCTTGTTTGTCTGTCTACTCCACGTGACTTATTCTCATAGTGAACATCTGTGCTGATGTTTCTGAGCAGAATCCTTTCTGGTCTGTTCTTGTGCAGCAAGTAGAAGAACAGGGCTGTAGTTCATGCCTGAATTTCCTGGATATCACACAATTAGAGCTGGCAGCAATAATAGCAGAGTGTTCTGCCCGCAGTATGGGTAACTGTATAAATAACCACGAAGATGGAAAAAAGAACAGAAAGGATGGGAATTTTAATGTTACCTAGAGACAAGTCATGAGCTGCTGTCTCTTGTATTCAGCTCATTAACTGCAGCTGTCTGAGAGGGAAAAATGCACAGGAATGAGCTGTGATATGTAAACCTCATCCTGGCTAATGCTGGGCCTGAAAACTTGTGCAGTGATTTCTTTTTTCTGTGTCAATTGACACAATGATTTCTTGCTTTCACACCAATTTACAGAGACAGCAGATCACCTTCTGGAGTGGATATGCACAAGTGCTCTATTCAGCCTTTTCAGATTAAGCATTCAAAAATCAATGAATCTTAGATGATTCTTTCCCTCAGCCCATGAATATGCCTGAATATGTCTTGGGAACAGAGACCCTGTTTAAAGCATAAATGCAATCTGACTGGAAACAGGATTTTAAACAATTTTGAGGATCAAGTCACCAAGAGGTTAGGAGAGGAATTGTTATGAGAATGTCAGAATGGGGGCTAAGCCCTCTAATGGGTCCATCTGACAAAAGAGATCAAACCTCTTTAAAAATAGACCCTTTGCATTTATGATGAGGAGAGAACGGTGAAGTAATGTTGTGTGTTTCTCTGCCATCTCAGTACTAGAGAACAGGCAGCCACAAAGGGCTTGGACCCTGATTCCATGTACTGCCAAATTTTTAAAGGTTCTGATAAAATATGATATTACAAAATGAAAGAAAGCATTAGTTTCTTTTCTTCAAATTAATAAAAAAACCCAAAGAAAATCACCTTTTCCTGACCAATATATAATTCCAAGAAACAGAAAGAATCTTCAAACATGGTCCTAATATTTCCAGTGAGTTTGTATGCAGTGACAGGTGTCAATTGAAAACACTACTTCCAAAAGCAACCATGATGGTGAATAAAAGCAGAAGCATTTTGAGAGTAGAGGGATTCTGGAAAAATCACATTGAAAGAATTATTCTTTTCTCTGAAAAATCTTCTGGATTAACAATAAATAAATAAAAATGAACTAGTTACAAATAAAAATTGATAAATTCATCTACCATGGGTCTTGGGAGTATGGGGAGATTCCTGCTGACTGAAAGGTAGCCAATGTTATTTCAATTTACAAGAAGGGCTTGAAGGACATCCCAGGAAATTACAGACATGCAAATCTAACCTCAATTCCTGGAAAAACTATGGAGAAGATTATACTGGGCACTATCGAAAGGCATTTAAAGTATAATGGAAAATAAACATAAAAATACCCCATAGCCAAGAACCCCTTGGAGTACTTTGGACCCCAAAATAAACATGGATCTTTAGGTGTTTTTTATCCTAATAGGAGAACTGATGGCAAGGGAAGCATTTCTCTGTCCAGAATCTCTTCTTTCAAAGAAATTATACTCCCTGCAGAAGAAGTATGGTCATAGCATTTTAGGTAACAGTTCACTTGAAACTAGCAGTGAAAGTTGAGATGATTAAAGCTCAGGGAGACTGAAACTGCTACCCTAGGAACAGTGCTTTGCGCTTTAGTCAACAGATAAAACCGATGGTTTTCATTCCTTAATGCATTCTCTGATTCTAACATCTTCAGCTGCCTTGGATTTCAGACCTGTCTCTCTTGCAAGAGAAAGGAAGAACATATGATGTGTGTATACAGGAAGAACACAGGGTAAAAGTAGGGCTGGATCCCAGACTCACACTGTCTCTGCCATAAATCTGTTGGGGCACATGGCTTATGCAGACCGTGATTTTATGGGATGGGCACTACTGAGGAAGAGAAACAGGAAGAAGCAGCAGTTACAGAAAAAATAGTCATTTGGGGGTAATAGTGAGGAAATATATATTCTCTCCATCTCCTATCAGAAAGATGAAGGACACTTTCTGAACAAAGGCAAGAATATGAAATGAACGCAAGGGACTTCATTATGCAACATAGGATTAGACTGAGGAAATTGCTGCTGTAGGAAGTTCCAGAGGTCAAGCAACTAACAGCATTCAAAGTGTGATTGACTACTATACAGAATATTTAAAAATATGATCAAACATTTGTAAAAATCTTGGAAAGTATATATATATATATTAATGTCAGGCAATAACCTCTATGGGAGATGAAGATGAGATAAAGCAGTTAACATAGTTCATAAATGAAGGGTAGAAGACAAAGTTAAATTATCTTGTCATCATCTATCATGGTGCATGAAATTCTAAAGTTAGTGTCTTGTATCTCAGAAATCTTTACTGGGCTAAAGTATTTCAGTATTGGGACACTAGATGGAAAGCCACGGAAATCAGGGAAGGTTTCAATTCCAGCAATGTCTGAAGCCTCTGAAATGCTGTGGAGTAAATGAAGTGAAGGCTGGAGTACCCCTTGCTGCTGAACTGTATAAATGAGCATGTGATAATCCCCAAGATGTCTGTCAAACAGAGTAGAGTTAGGGATGGGGTTTTGCAGGGACTCCCTTCCTTTACAGCTCCGGGTGCACAGCACAGAGAGAGAAAAAGAGGGATCTTCACACCACACAGGACAAATACTCACGTCGTTAACACCTCATACCCACTGCAGCCAAGTACTGAAAATCCCTGTGCTGCAGAAGGAATTAGGTCTTTCTTCTCTCTTCCTACCTTAATTGCTTGGTTAAGTGTACATCAAAGGAATATGGGCACCTAAGCATTGCAGTTGTCCAGCTGAAGTGGCAAATTTGACATAAGGCTGCAGCCATTGCTGAAACTGTTATGCTCATGCCCATTAAGTGTTTCTGTGCTCTGCAAGAGCCAGGAGCTGGTGAAAAAGGGGGCTCAGGCACAGCACGGGGGCCAAGACCAGAATGCAGCACTTTCACCATCCGACCAGACAGTGCATAAAGGCTGATGCCTCCTCTGAAGAAGTCCCCAGGCACAACCATGGGCGCACTGGGGAAGCAGACACCACTCTGGCTCCACTAGGTGGGACCAGAACCAAACCACCGTCATTATTGTTACCAGGGAGAGCAGAATAGGGGGTCCTTTCCTTTTCTGTGTTTTCTTCTGAAACTGGGCTCTGAGTTCAACTATCCCAGGATATTCAGGCACACAGGGCATCACCTAAGGGACTAAACAGAAACAGAAAACTTCACTGCCATGCCATTAGCTCTCTCAAAGCAGTGATCAGTATGTGGAGAAGAGGAAATGTGCTACAACATGTTGTCTGAAGTCAGTAGTTTAACATCTCTAGAGAAGCAATGTGTCTCATAAACACAAACTTGAGATCTCGAGCCCAGGTGTTCTAAGTTTCTAATAAACAGGTTCACCATTTTTAAAAGTCACCAGCCTCGTTTTTGCCTGTTTTACTACAATTTTTTGGTAATTCTGTATTTAAATTATTAGATAAAATCCTCACACCAAGCAAATAACAAGATATTCCCTCTTATGCCCAATCCTACAAAATCACAATATACTCTGAAACAAACAAAGGCTCCAACACAAACTTAAACTCCACATTCATCAATGACCACCAACTAATAATGAATATAACAGAAAAGTATTTTCTTTTCAAACTTGAAAGTAAATAACATACATATATATATATCAATCAAAAGGCAAATTGTATCCCTACATTTAACTTAACAACTTCCTACCTCATAACCTTTGACATTAACTCTATGTAACAATTCTTTATATTAATTAACAATTCATGTCAACTCCTTATATTGATTTTATTAATAATTTGTAACCCCGCCTATGAAAGGCAGCTTGTTTATAACAACTATTCATCTTTCTACTTGCATATTTGTTAAGTTTTGTTTTGTAGCTTCTTGTTGTTAGCCATAACTTGTATTTTCTAATTAATTTTAAAATAAATTCAGAATAGTTTTATGACTAAATGGCTGTCATTAGAACTTGTAATATCCTTGTTTTATGTGCTTGAATTTTCTTTAATGATGCTATGAACTTAACAATCAGAAAGATTTTGATTACCACAAAATAAGTAGTAAATTTCCACAGCAATAGTAGTGGGATTCATTTATTTTTTTTAAAGAAAAGTCAAGCCTTTAAATTTTTTAAGCTATTATAAAACTCCATTGTCTGAATTTGAGCTAACAAAATCAGCTTGGATGAAGGTTTGATAATGATTAATTTGCAAACTGCATTACACATTATGAAGGCAATTACCCTGTCTGTAAAGCCATGAACTATACTCCAGGAAATTTTAAGTGCCCATGCAGACAGAACTACACTGCAAATTTTATTTCTCCAAAAGAAGTTGGTTATTCTATTAGGGAATCTTTTCAACTAAAACATGCCAGTCATTCTGCAATTCATCTGTATGAATAATCTGCAGCTAGATTGTAGAATCTGGTTGTGATGCTTCTTTGTAAAGTATTTCTCAGCAAAAAAAAAGGTCCAGGGAAAAGAACTTAAAAAAAAATCTTCAAGTGTTGTTCCTAGATATGTGCAAGAAGTATATTAGAATAATAGACAAAGCAGAAGTAAACTGAAATTTTAGTATTTTCTGCCTTTCCAGTATTAGCAAGTTATACTGTTCATGTGATGTTGTAGTTTTCAGGTCCTGCTCCTCTAGGTAGCCAGGCCACCACATAGGGTAGACTGGGTAAATAAAGTGCCAGGGAACATTCCCAGGAACTCAGTCCTCAACACTGCCATAATGCCATGGGCCTTTTGCACACTGTCCTCTGTGAGATTCAGCATTGTTCCAAATAACTCCTGGGCATGGGTCAGGAATTAGATGGATCGGGGGGCATCATCTGTGGCAGCTGTCCTGGAAAGAGGCAAATTTAGCATTGCAGAAGGGGTGGTTTTGAGCTGCAGCCCCTGAGGACAGAGCCAGTCACGTTCAGCTGGGCTCTGCAGCTCCCCATGGCTCCGAGGAGTGACACAGAGGGGACCTGCCCGGGCAGGGAGTGAGCTGTCAGCCCTGGATGAGGCGCGGATCCTTCGCTGCCCCTGAGCAGCTGGTCCAAGTTCAACACACGGCCTTGGTTTTCCGGCTGGTACGCTTCATAACTGTTAATCCATCCTTAACCTTGGTTGAAATATCTCCCTCAGCACGTGCCTTCTGTTTTGGATGGATCTCTAGGGATACCTGGGCCCATAGCAGGTAACTACAGTTCCTTTACCTGTGCTAGTCGTGGGTCCATGAAGGTCACACCCTTTTAAGCAGGGGCTGAGATTTCTGCCTTGACACAGGTGGTTTGCTAGTAGGAAACTCAGAGATATGGTTATTTTCTGTTCTTTGGTTACTGCTTTTTTCAACACAACAAGGGAGAAAAGTTTTCATTTTCACTGTGACTTTTAAAGCATGAACTGTTCTTGAAAGTAGTGTTACCTTGAGATAAATAAAGATTAGTGGGTACTTTTTCCTGAACTTTGCTGTACAATTGTGTAGCATTTTCCCCTGCTTTATCTTGTAATTTAATGTTCCCTAACACAGTTGCAGTGTAGACTACCAGAGATCTTTTAAACTACCTCAGTGAAACAAAGCTATTTGCATATTTCCTCACATAATGTTCATAGGGTTGTGTGATCACAGGTTTGAATTTTTGCTGTTTATTTACACTAAAATAGATAAAGCACTTAAACCTAAAACTCAGAAATAGGAAATTCCAGCTTTCTGTCATCTCTGCTGTCTCAAATATAAAATCTTCAGTATGTTTGTTTTTCTGCAGTTTGGCATGCCAATACCAAGAAAATACCTGTCTATCTCTCTACAGTCTATCTCTATACCTGTTGCTCTCTCTTCAACATCTGTAGGGCCTGGATTACTCTGGTACTTGTCAGGTTAACAAATGCCACTGCCATGTATGGTACCAACAGGAAATCCAACTTTGACATAAAACCAGCCAGTCTCAGTGTAAAGGCTGTTTCTTCCTTTGGGTAACTGATTCGATCAAAAATCTCTTTGCTTCTTAGATTTGTTCTTCCTTTGTCTTGTCCACTATCATAGTCCTAGGGCTGACTGGTCTGCTCAGTAGAGTCCTCAATTCAAGACTGCTTAGTAACAGTGTCCTTCCTTGATTATAAAACAAGAGGACTGTAAGCAAAAATAATTGATTCACACTCTTCAATTTAAATCTAGGTATAGTCCAACATTCAGGATCCACCACAGTGCACTTACTGGCACATGACTGGAAAATTATACAACAGGCTTTGATATCACAAAGAGAACAAAACAAAGGCAAGGATGAGAATGTGACACTGAGATATTAAAGGGCCTTGACACAACTCTCTTACCAGCCTCTTCTCTCTGATCCTGGGCTCCAGCCCCAGCCAACTGCGTGGCATCAAGTGGGCCCAGTCTAGTATACCCAAGTCTATCTTGTACTGGGGAGCCACAGACTGGACCCAGTGACCATATGGAGCCTTGCCCCTGCCAGACAGAGAGAAGCATCAACCCCTCACCTGGCTGACTGTGCTCTTGCTGGCACAGCCCAGGGCAAAATTGGCTTTTTCTGCAAGGCAGGGTGATGTCTCCAGCTTGACAAGTTCACTATGACCCTCAGACCCTTTTCTGCAGGGCTGCCTTTTTAGCAGCCAGCCCCAGTCTTCCCTTGTGTGCGGGGTTACTGCACCTCAGACACAGCACTCTGTATTGCTGAACTTAAACAAAGTCCAAGCTTATATTAGGATCAAGTTCAAAGACAGAATTAGTGAATGTTTCTCCTTGGTATTTTACAAGGGAGTGCTCAAATTCAGGGAGTGTCTGCAGCAGTCTTGTGCTGGATTGTTGTGGCTTAGCTCTGGCCAGTAATGCAGCACCACAGAGCTGCCCCCTCACCCCCAGTGTGGAGGAGAATCAAAGAGGAAAAAGAAAATCTTGTGGGTTGAGATGATAACAGATAAATGATTGAAATAAAATACTGTATGATAACACTAAGGATGATAGTAAAAACAAAAAATAATAATACTATGAAAAGGAGAGAGAGAGACAAATAAAACCCAAGACACAAAAGTGCCCAGTACAATCAGTCACCACTAACTGACCTGTCCCCAGCCTGTCCCCCAGCAGTGATTGTCCCATCCCCACCAATTCCCCCCAGTTATTTACTGGGCATGGGGTTGTGTGGTGTGGAATATCCCTATGGCCAGCCCAGGTCACCTGTACTGGCTGTGCTCCCATCTGGCTTCTTGCTCCTCTTCTCACCAGCAGAGCAGGGAACGCTGAAAAGTCCTCAGCAGGGTGAGCACTGCTGAGCAACAACCAAAACATCAGCATGTGATCAACATTATTCTCATCCTAAATCCAAAACACAGCCCTGAAATATGTGCTGCTGACCTGAAAATCAACTCTGTCCCAGCTGAAAGCGGGACACAGATGAATATTCAGCTACTGAGCTTTCCGTTGTGGGGAGAGGAACCAGATGTGCCGCAGTGCAGTTGCTGCCTAATTGCAAAATACCGGAGACATGTGATGAAAAATAATCCCCAAAGAATCAATGTCAAGACTGTTTTTGTAATATATTCTAAACTTGCAGCTTTCACTGGTAAAATTTTA
The DNA here is from genome assembly GCA_013397395.1 of Sinosuthora webbiana. NCBI lineage: Eukaryota > Metazoa > Chordata > Aves > Passeriformes > Sylviidae > Sinosuthora > Sinosuthora webbiana. The sequence goes on along the minus strand of VXBN01011079.1, from coordinate 13,554 downwards.
CACAACATGCTGTGGTATGTCTTCTACTGTGGCATCTTTCTTAAAGTAATATTCCTGTCTCCAGTGATTTTGTTATCTCAGTCCCTTCCTTCTCTCTCTATTCGTTTTCCTCAGAAAACAGAAAGCATGTTTTCATTCTCACAATCCACCTTTCTTTAGGGCACAACTGCTCCTATTAATCTCATTTAAATATTGTGATTAATTGTCTCATCAGATAATAAAATCTTCTTAATTTTGAAGGACTTTTGTTGAGTTCAGAAAGCAACTGCGTGTCTTGTAATTCTGAGGTTCAAAGAAATCTAAATAAAAAAACTGACCAACCCAGCACCATAAGTGCAATTTATAATTCACTGTGCCTTCTCTAATTCTGCCTAGGCAAATAATGTAAAACTGTATTAATCCTGAAGTGAACACATAGTATCTCCAAGGTAAACAGATCAGATATTGAGGACAAAAAGGATCTCAGAAGAGTAGTCACATACCCCTACATAATGTGTGACATACAGGATAAAATTCTATTTCAGTCAGAAAGTCTTGAAGGGCATTATTCCTAGGCAAATAAAAGAAAGCAAGCTTTCATGAAGAAACTCTAACAGGCTGCTTGTCTGGTTCCTTCCTTACAGGAGCTGAGGACCATTTAATCTTCTCTCATCACCTGCTGACCTTCTCCTGGGCTGCCCCATGACATCATCCCTCTCCTTTCTGCTGTGCTCATTTCTGCACTTCTTGGGTTCTCCTCCACACCTCATTCCATGTGTGGTATCAGTCTCTGGTTGTGCATCAACAATCACCTGAGAGGTCACTTACATTCTTTTTATATCCTTTACTGATATATAATTTTTAACTTGTTCTTTTTCAATTACTAAAGGCCTGGTCATGATAGCTGTGCAGCCTCTTATTAGCAGTTTGAGCACTTACACTCATCTGCGAATTACTTTGTGTGCTTTTAAACATTATTGCTTGACTGTTATATCCACTTACTCTAGCAGTAGTTGTTAAGATAAGCATATGAACAATTTAATGTTGTGTAGAGAAGGAAAACCTGTGAACTTGCATTAAAACTGTAGAATGATGTTTGTCATTTGAGGTAAATATAAAAATTACTTCCCTTGAGGAAGAAGGACAACCATAGTACTAGGCTGATTCTTGAGGGCAGAGGATGCTCAACAAAGCAAAAAATCTGTTCTACACGTGGTTCTGGTGGGGTTTTTTTCTTTGTTGTTGTGCTTTTTTTGTTTGTTAAGTTTTTGGGTTTTGTTTGGGTTTTTTGTTTGTTTGTTTTTAACTTATGCTTTCAGTATAACAGCTATCAAAGGTCCATCAAAAAGAAATTGAGGACTATGCTTATTATCCATTTGCCACCCTGAAGTTCCTGTCCAGAGATGGTGTATCCATATGAAAACTATCTAATTCTAAACCCAAATTTGAGTCCTTTGGGGGTTTTTGTTGTTGCTCTGGTTCAAATTTTTTAGTAAACTGGGAAACAAATTATTGCATTCTGTGGAAACTGACAGGAAAGAACACACACTAGAGGGCAAACGTCTGCAAATGTATGTGCTGGTAAGCCTGTAGTAAATAGGGAGCTCCTGGAGTTTTGGGGTGTGGGGTTGGACACGGTGTGAGGGGGCTGGGGATGCTGCTCTGGATGGAGGCTCTGCTGCCATGGTCCAGCTGGAATCCCTCGTGGTTCGGCAGCACGAGATGGAACGATGTCACTGCCACACACCTGCAGCTGCCAGCTTTCAGTCACATTGGGGTGGCTACAGTAGTTTAAGTGCTGATATACAACTGCTTTGAATCTTCAATTAACCAGCCTACTAGATGTTAATGACAGTTCACGTTTTCCTGCCTCATATTGCTCCCAATCAATTAGAATAACAGATTGCCACGGAAGACTGAATTAAACTATCTGTGACATTAATTCCATTTTGTTTTATTTTTAATGATATAAAACTGCTAGCAGCTTTGTAGTTATGAGTGATGGATTTTCAAGAAAACAAAGCTGTTCCAAGTTTCTTTAAAAAATAAATGAACGGAAGGATATTTAGTGGACTTTTTTACTTGGAGATTTAGGTCCTGCATAGGAATCTGGTGAGGTGAAGAATAAGGTGAGGAGAGAAGCTTCTTAGTGCCAATTTTTTTTCTGATTATTACTGAGTTGTTATGCTACTATGGAAGAGAGGATGTGTATGCAGGGAACCTGTCTGTACCTAAGAGGCAGAGAACAGAAAGATGACATAACCACCTCAGGAGGTGTTTCTCTGGCATCACTTCAGCTCTGAGGCTGCAAAAGAATGCTCACAAGAAGTAGGTCTGGTCGGTCACCTTTACTTCTTAGACAGATATTCGCTGCTTGTGGACACTGTCACTCGGCCCCCCAGGTCATACATTGATGGTCTCTTTAGAGTGTGACTCATTAAGAATCTCTCCTGCTAGAAGAAAACAAAAGGGGTTGGATATTCACTCTCTTTAACTACAGTAACAAGTGATTATGGCTCTTTATAAAACACTTCAGAAATAGGGATGGAACCCTTTAGAAATAGTGATACATCGAAAAGTGATAAACTGGCTCAGGAAGAAGTAAATTTCTCAAATGACCCATCAAGTGATGAAGTCAGGATGAGACACTTGTTGAAGACAGAGGCTAATAAGTGCTCCACAGATAAAAAAGGATTGTCCTTTTGTCTTAAAAATTAAAGTTCAAGAGGAAAGGTTTGAGGCTTTGATTTGTTGCTCCATCAGGGAGTTGGAAAGAAACTGATTTTATACACTGTTGTTCCTATAGTTTATGTTGGCTGTAGTTTGTGAGTTCTTTGATCCACCTCATACACTGATCTTTTTCAAAGATTCTAAAAGAATTATGCAAAGATTTAAAAATACGTTTATTGTCTTTTGCTGCTGTTGCATATTTTGCTGCCACAGTGGAGGCTGCAAGACACAGCTTGGGACTTAGGCTGCTTTTGAGAGGTTTCTCACACTCCAGGTGAGTTCTAATTGTTCACACATTAGTTATGTAAAGTCAGATCCTAGGTGCTGAGACAGGAAACAACTGTTAGTTGAGGCTGGTTGATGAGATCACTTTTTTGAGCACCACCGAGTGCAAACAGGAGCTTTTCAGCACTCGTGGATTCCTTTGTCTCCCTGGTGCTACACAGTAGCTCCTGGCATGTAGACGTTAGCGAAAAGGATTCTCTTTGAGGAAAGACCCAATACTCAGATCCTTTGGCATTCATCATTTTTCACGTACCTTATATTATGTTTTACATACTTCACTCAAAGATTCAAGTTTAGATTAAGTCATGCTTTTCAGCTCTAAGACCTATGGGGTTTCATAAGTTTATTTTTAATTTATTGGGGATTTCTACTTTTAGGGATTTTTATTTTTCATAATACACTCTGGAGCTCTCATGGGGTAATCGACTACTTTTTAACAGTCAACATAACTGCAACGATACAAACATAAGTAGGCCAGTAATAAACTGTAAGTAACAGAACTTTGAATCCATCTTTCCTAACAAAAATTCTCTTAATTTGTCTTTCCTGTCTAGATAGCTCTAGCTGAAAGTGAAGGAGCCATTCAGTGCATCAGAAACATAGAAGAGAGATATTTTTTCTCTGACAGTGTCGTTTTCACTGAAAGCTAATATTTCAGTTCTGGAAGCAGCCACTCTCAGTGCTGTCATTTCTGATGGGAAATCTCATGATAGTATTTTATTTTCAGAACCCAACTTCTGGAGATGTGGTCTCATAATCTGCCATACTTTTATTTCACTTGTTAAAACTTTAGACATCAAAGAATACTTTAGGTCCTGTACATAATTATTTAAACTACATAATTATTTTAAAATTATCTGATTCTCTTTATGCCTATGTCTTAATGAAGTGTGAGTTTAAATTGTGATTTTACATTCAAGGGGTGATTTACTTTAATTTTTCTTTTTAATGATTGTTAGGAACAATTTTTCATTCTGACATTATGTTACAGTGTAACACATTATCCAGTATATTAGTAGATCATGTTCTCTGTTTGGAAAGACGCCAGCATCTCTTTAAATGCTTTTGAGCATGCAAATTAAACTTTCAACAGCTCTTGGCCAGGTGATGGTTATTGACACAAGGAAAACCTCAGGATAAGGGGCAGGGGGAGACACCAGGAACCAGCTGCAATTTGCAGGGAGCGGCTGGTCCTCAAAGCAGCAGGCTTTGGTTGTCTCTTGCAATCCTCTTCCTCTTAAGGTAGTCCTTCCTGAGGCACGATATGCGCAGTGGGTTATTATTTTAAATACAATTTGCAGGTGTATTTCCCCAGGGTCTCTGGTGCTGCAGCAAACATAAGTCAATACTGCAGGACACCTGGTGCAGGATGGTTCCCATGTTGGCCCAGCCTTGGTCATGAATTACACACCACAAGCTTTGCCTGGCACTCAGGGATCCTTTTCTGTGGTGACAAAGGAATAAAAAATGAAACTGCACATGTGCAGCCAGGTGAGCCACCCTGCACACTGAGCCTTGCTGAGCCAGGGAAGGTGCTGTCTCCAGTTACTGCCATCTTCAGCATCTGATCCAGCAAGAAGAGCCTTTGCTTTTGTGACAGTTGTTTCAAACACCAGAAGATGAAGAATGGAAGCAATAAAAATACCCAAATCTTCTGACAGCTTGTGCACTCCCACAGGTGACTTCCCTTGTGCAGGACACACGCTGTGCCACGCTCTGTCACAGGGTCACTTGCCTGCTGCAGTGACCTTCAAGTGCTCCAGCCACCCATCAAGATCATACTTGTTGTTAGCAAAAAATAAAATTCATTAGAACTAACACAGATAAATAATTTGAAATGGAAATGTAATTGAGATGAGATGATGAAGAAATTAATATTGAATCTAATGAGGTAACTTAAAATACTTCAAATTAAGATTACTTTGATTCCTTATACTAATTGCCAAACTTTAAATATGCAACAGGGTTGAAATTGAGGAAGACAATGTTGGCACCCTTGAGACATCCTTCCATGGCTGCATTTGAGCAGCCAGACAGTGACATGCCATACAAGGCCTCTCAGCTTCCACAGCCTCACTCAGATGGAAACTATAGAGTATAGAAAAAAACAGTACCAAAATTTCTCCTGACCTCCACTGGTCCAGAACGTCACTATTCATATTTAGTGACATGTCATATTTAGCAACAACAAAGAAATACCTGACAAACTTGTTCTCCAGCTACATGAAGAAATATTTTAGTTTCAGCTAAAACAAAGTAGTTGGAACAAGAAAATTGTTTCCTATATATACCTTTTCCCATAGTCCCTAAAGATGAATTATATAGGAAAGGAACATTTATGGAGAAGATTTTCTTTAAAGCCACTGTTTATAATTCTGCTCTCAGCAAAAGATATTCCATGTGATTTGACCAATTTTCTGAGCCTTTTTCTTTAAACAAAGTCAGCTAAAAAACTCTTGAATTCAACTTCTACATACCACCCTAAGCAGTTCTGTAGGCAGGTGATGTACTGGGAAGGTGATGTGCTTCTGATATCTCCTCAGGGAAACAGAAGGCACAGCTCATCAGAGGTCCTGACACAGCAGTTTGGCCAGCTAGGAGCAGCGTGGTGAGAGGCTGGTGCCTAAATGTCTCAGATCCTCCGTGGATACAGCACATGGCAAAGTGTAAGGGGTTCCCAGATTATGGTCACAGTCTGTAAAAGGGGGACAGGGGTGCTTGCCCTGAGAAAACTCAATTCCAGCTGCCCGTCACATGGGGGCTTGCTGAAAGTGAGAAGGGATCAACAGTGTGCGATCTGAGACCAGCAAATAAATTAAATATCACCATTGTAAAGTGTTTAATCACTGCTCACATTTTGTGTTTACCTTTATGTTGATCTCTCAAGAGCCACTTGAGTTGCACTGGCTCAAGCCTCTGGGCTGGCCCATGGACTCACGGCATGCAGAGCAGCAGAACTTGGCAGGTGCTCTGGAAGAGGCTTGTCACCTTCCAAAGTGTGTGTGGGGTATTTCTCAGTTATTTTCTGAGATGCCTCAAGGCCCAGCAGCAGCAGCAGCATCAAGACTAAACTTTGCAGCCTCAGGGCTGAACCACTGGGACTAACCTACCTTTATCTCAGGTAAGGGAGGAGCTAGCTCACAGAAATATGGGAAGACAGTTCATTTTCTTTGTTCTAATTGCCCTTTCATCATGAAAAACTGGATTCCTCACTTGTGAGAATTCTCCCAGAGATTGAGGACTGTCCACACAGTCTTTCTGTGTAGGAATTCCCCTGTCTGGTAGTATTGTATCTTACCTGTAGTTTTCAGAGGTGCTGCTGTAGCAGATGTGCAGCAGAAATACCATTGTTTTTCTTTTCTGCTGTATCCATGGTTCACATAGGATTTCTCATAGGATTGCTGTTCTCTGGTCCCTCAAGAGAATGGAACCTGAATCCATGTCATCTTATCATGCACAACTTCACGATACAATCCTCTTTCTGTGGGGAAGGTAGAGGAAGAGCAGCCTCTTCTCACACAGTGCTCATGGCTATTGCTTCTCTTGGCAAGGCTTTTGATGGATGGACTGTGGCGGCCACAAGCATTAAAGCAGGAACAGAGAAATGTCTCAAGGGCCAGCTATGGCACCTGGAACAGCCTTGCAGAGGCCAGTTTGCAGCAGGTCAGACTAAGATCCCCTGCCATCGCCTCATCCTGCAGCGTGGGTGGATCCATGGGTGGATCCCTGCTGTGTCTGCTGGCTGCTGCTGGGGTCTGTGGCATGGAAACCCAAAGCGGGGCACACCTGGGACTTCTGCATCCCCTGTGTCCTGCCCCAGCTGTCTGTGTGGCCAGGCATAGCCCCTGATTCCCCGTGGCACTGGTGGAAGTGGGCCAGTCTGCCCCGGGGGTGGCTGACCATGCTGCTGTCCCAGCAGAGCCCAGCCTGGCCTAAGCACCTTGCCTACCAATACTCCATCACTGCTGGTTGTCTAAAGTAGCAATCCTCATTTATGTTATTTGCTCTAATTGGTCATTAGGCCCTCTAAAGGGCAGGCTCTGCTGCCAGGGAACAGGTGCAGGTGCCCTGACAGCTGCAACAACGGCTGTGTCCTGTCCCAGTGGGGCTGCAATCTGCTATCCTTTCAATGCCCTGGGTCAGAATCCACAACAGCAATAAATTAATCCCTGCATGTCTTATGGAAACATCTTCCCTGGAGGATTTGCTGCTGCTCAAGGGCCGGTAGATTTTACCAGCCCTGCAGAGGCAACAAGCCCCAGAAACATCCCCCAGAGTGCCCTCAGAGCTGCCAGGGACTGCCCGGTCTGAGCCGGGCGTTGTTACCTGATTGTTCTTCTGTCTGAATTACAGAGCACAGAAGAGCTGTCTGGGGGATTTTCTGGGGACATGGAAAATCTCTATGCTTTGACTGACACTGCTTTTAGAAAGGTGTGATAGACTTATTGTGGGAAAATGGATTCCTTGCGCTGTAATTTTGCATTTAACTCAAATATGATTTTTGTTTGCATCATATACAATTCTGACACAGATGCATGGTGTGCTTTTACACACCTTATTCCTCAGTCTGTTACACTTCTGTCCTATATTATCAGGAGAAAAGAAATGCTCTTGTATATTTTCACTATGATAAAGCTTTTAGTCTACCATTTCCTTTTTACTTTCCTAACCTAATGTTCAAGTGCATTAAAAAAAATTAACAAATTATTTGGTAGGTTTCATGTGACCTTGGTATTTTCACAAATACCCAATCCAACAATTTGTAATAAATATCTCCAGTCTAAAATCTAAGGTAGCTGGCAGCTATGTCTCTATAAATAGCAACCTTTCCATGGTACCTTCCAGACTTTCTTAGCCGCTAGAAGACTTTGGTTAAAATAGCTGATATTTTCATCATCTTTCCCTGTGCAGATTCTCAGAGCTTTGCCTCTAGGAAACAGAGGTGAACAACAGTGTGATGGAAATTAATAGCTGATAAACCAAATATCATGAAAATATTGGCCATTCTCCTAGCGCTTTATTCAAAAATGAAACCTTTGCTTATCTTGAGCTCTTACGTGAAAAACCTCATAGCCCCAGTGGTGGTGATCTCTATCCACACCAGATACAGCTCCGGAGAACTCAGAGAAATTCAGCAAGACTCTCCTCAAGCCAGGAAGTGCATGATAGTCTGAGTGATTTTGTCCTTTGTCAGGATATCACTGCAAATAACTGACCCAGGGAAGGAAACTGCCAAGTACTCTCGAGAAGGCAAAGCAATAAGTTTGTCAAGTGCCATGAGTGATTCCAGGTCCAGTGAGGTCTCAGCTCACACCATGGAGAGCTGTTCTGCTGTGTTCTGAGCACTGCAGGTCCCCAGCTGGCCGTGGGGTGACATGGGCTGGTCCTGCAGTGGTGACAGGGATGTCAGCAGCCCAGCTAGGACCCTGTGAGATCAAGATTGTTTCCACAGATGCCTGTTCCGATAAAAGCTCCCCAGCTGACTGACCACGGGCACACCTTGGTCTCAGCCTGTGCTACCGAGTGGTTTATCAGTTTGCCTCTTCTGAATTTCCTGCCTGGGAGAAATCCTGGATTCAGGCCCATGGGTGACATGATGCCACTGGGGCAAGTGGGCTTAGGGACACTAAGGTCCCCATGGTGTGTGAGGGACACCAAGGTCCCCATGGTGTGTGGTTGACCTCTCCACTAGCCCTGGTGCACAGCATCAGTGTCAGCTACCCTTGAGCTTTGCCAGTAATAATAGGAAAGAAAAGTACTGCATGGTACAAGTAGTAATGTACATCTAAACATACATCTCATTTTAGACTTTCAGTGTTACACTCATTGACAAATACAACAGCCTGTAGGTTGTTAAACAATCTGAAGTTAAATTCAGATATCTTAAATTTTATTCCTAATAGAGGACTACCAAAGGGTTAGGTTTACATCAACTTCAGTTTTGATGTAAAAAGTGGAATTAATCTATTACTAAAGATTCCAAAGCTTTGAAAATGCACTTAAAAATTGGTTCATTGCCATATTTAATCCTAAATTTCAAAGAAAGTGATATCATGACTCACACCTGCTTGTAATGTCTAGCATTACTCGCAGAAAGACTAATCAACAGATTTGATGTGGAAGATTAATTACAGTCCTCTCAGGAGACAGTTTGTTTACTAAACAATCAGCCATATGCAAATTCCTGACCTACCATGGCATGTTTAATGGCTTCTTGAGGGAGTGTAACAGTTTGTTTATGTTTTCACACAATTACTAAAGCTGACAAGTTGCTTTTAGGGAAGAGGTGGAACTTGGAAGTGGTTGAACTTTATTGTCCGATTCACTGACAGAAGATGCTTTCTGTGTGAACCAAATAGAGCTGGCTTCTGCATTCACATTAAGGATAAAAAGCCACGGCAACCCCTTTTTTACACTGTTTCCAAAGAGCACTTTGCTGTGCAGACATTGCATAAAAGCCAGTGAAAGGAACTGCAACTGGGAAGCTGTGCTCAGTGTGCACAGGGTGTGAACTGGCTGATGTAAACCAAACATGCAAAAAACGACACAAGTGAAAGATGGTGGGCTCAGCACAGTTTGGGGAGTTCCTTCAACACCCAGTTTAAGGCGGGAACTAAGTGATCAGCAGGTGTTGAAGATGGATTTAGGTTGTGGGTGATGGGAATGGGGGTCCTGCATACACACCCCTGTGTGCAGACTAAGCCAGGAAAGTCCAGCCTCCCAGCAGAGGAAAAAGCCATCAGGGGAGAGAAGTGTCAAGTCATCAGACATTTTAAAATTTTCCCCCAACTTTAGCTTTCTGTAAAATTGATTTAAAATTAAATTTCACATGAAAAGACAGCTCATGGGATAAAAATGGCCAAGGACTAATTCCCTGTAAGAGTATGGGACAATCTAGCAGAATAACAACTCATTTAGAATTAACAGATTCAAAAATTGATGCATTATTCACTTGTTTTTATTTGTAGTTCATGGTGTTACAAACCATTGTGTGGTTCTGATTTAGGTCATTGCACAAATGTTTGGTTGTACTTTTCAGCCTCCTGGAGGCCCCAGTGCCAATGTTGGGGGTCACTGAGCCTGTGCCCCAGGGCTGATGTTGGGGGTCCCTCACCCCAGAACCCCTCCTGTGCCCCAGGGCTGATGTTGGGGGTCCCTCACCCCAGAACCCCTCCTGTGCCCCAGGGCTGACCCCAAGGTTGTGTGTTCAATCCCCATGTGGGCCATTTGCTTACAAGTTGGACTCGATCATCCTTGTGGGTCCCTTCCAACTCAGAATATTCCATAAATCCAGACTCTGTGATGCTGCAAGCAAACCAACGGGCTGGGCACTGCAGGGAACCACTCCACCCTCTGTTCTTAGTCTGTACTTCGGACGTCTGTGTGATTCTTTCTACAGAGGATTCTCACACAGTTACAGGCTTTGCAGCTGGTACTCTGTCTTCCTGTTTTAATAAAATATAGATAAGGCTGGACACTTTTTTCAAAAGCTAAATATATTATATGACTTATCGGAGCAGTTATACTGTCACTTTATACGGCAGTTTTATTGCCATCTTAGCAAGTGTCATTTTAGCATAATTGCTTCTCAAGTAATATAGGATGGTTGCAGATATATATTATGTAGTCACAGGAAAACGTTAATAAAGAAGCTTTTTCCAGTCTTTTGAGGGATTTCTTTTTCAGGCAGTGAAGTCTCACTGGAGCTAAGCTAATTAATGTCAGCTTTAATGTGGAAAATATTTTTATCTGTTGCTTTGATACCAGGAAACGTAGGATGATTTTTCTTTTTAACCCTGAAGAAAAACTATTTAGCAAACCAGTTAGTCAGAAGTATGGAGATCTTGTACCAGTATTGTTATTCTGGATAACAATTTATGAACCTGGATATCTATAGGTGTCCTTTGGAGCATTTGTTTGGTATATTTCTCACTGTTCTCCCACATCCAGAAGACATTTGCCTCAGGATCTGCCCGGCCTGGTTCACTCTTCTGGAACCCCCCATCACTTCAACAGGTCCTGGAGGAGGTGGGTCCCTCCCTGTGCTGCCAAGTTGTCCCCTTCCATGAGGGAAATGGATGAATTTTAACCACATCATCATCCCTTTTAAACTGGTACCAACTAAGAAGTAGCTGCCAATTGACTGAAACTTGGTGTTTTGCTAAAGTACATTTATGTGTGTGTACAGATGCCAGGAAAGCCCAGGCCTGCATAGCATGAAAATGGTGATGCAGTGTAATCCCTCTGTCAGGGAACAGCGTTACTGAGTGAAAGGTAACAGCATCAGTAAGTTTTGGGTACTGTCAAGCACAAATTACTGCATAGTTTGTTATTATTATCAGCTTTATTCCCTGCTTTCAGCATTTCACATCGATCTTAGTGCAAAGAGACAGACAGTTGGGGCATTTGATGACATTACACGAAAATTATACGAGCCAGAGAGAATAAATGTTTTCCATCTATCTTTCTGTCAATGGCCTTGGGAAAGATCAACTGCAGATAAATAACATTCAGCTCCACCAGGCATCACCACTTATATCTGAGGAACGTGAATTCCAGGAGATGAAGGAGTTTGGATTAACCTCATTCAGTGCTCTGGGGTGTTGAGGTGGGAGGGTTATTCACCACATTAGGACCTGGCCCATTGCCTCCACCACCTACCAGGCTCTACCCCACCTGTTGGGGAATTGCTACCAGCCATGCCTCCTGCAGCCCTCGGTGCGGGCACCGGGACGTGCACACCTGCGGGCAAGGTGTTCTGCTTGTGCCACAGGGGTGTCTGCCTGCCTGGGCAGCCAGTGCTCCCAGGGGGGCTGCAGGAGGGGCAGACCCCCACAGCGTTCCCACTGCTGGTGCACTGTCTGTACCCCATGGCAGAAGGCACCACCACAGAAAAGACAGAAGCTCAGATGTCTCCCAGCTGCTCACATGGGAAAGGTTTTGTTTCAATGGTTGGAGGACTGTAGATAATTTCAGAGGGATCGGGAAGTTTGGTCTCTAGCTTCAATTTCTCTGCTACCAGTAACATGAAATTGCCTTCTTCACTGTAGAAAAGAAGGAAAAGAAAAAAATCAAAAATTGCCAAATGGAAAAGACCAAAGTCATTAAGGGGGAAAGTTTTGTATTTTTCTAAGCTTCATTTCATAACAAATAATGACAATTTGAAAGCATGCTATTGGGAGGAAAGGGTTAAAAACAGAAGATTTGACAAGGAGGGAATAATTTCACTCAAAATGCTGTTGCAGCTAGGAATGCTAAGAATGTTGGTGTGGGAAAACTCTACTTATTATGCCTAATGTTGTTCAGTCTCTGCCTGTTTTGAGAAGTAAAATTCCTGTGTAGAGACACCACTCTCACAGACAGGCTTGTCTCCTGCTGGGACAGAGAGAGAGATCATAAAAGCACAGCCTTGTGAAAAACTGTGTGAAGCCTTTTAATGCATTTAATGCACGGACAGACAGCAGTTCCCCCTGCTGGGGATGAGCTGAGCCTGACAGAGCCTGTGTCCCGTGTTGTCTCTGCCACCCAGCGTTGTTAGTGAGGTAATGAAATAAATGTACTCTGCATTTCGGCTGTGATCTGGTGGTTGCCAAGGTTACCTGTATGTGTCGATTCACAAACAGGCTGAGAATTCCCCTTTAGGTATAAACTCAAACGTCTGAGTTTAACTTTTGAGTTAACTAGAGAAGTTTCAAAAAACTGCTCTGAGGATAACTTCTTCATTTCCTTCGACACAATTTATTTAATTTCAATACCTTATGGAATGATTGGCACAATGTCTGGTATCTATCATCACCAGAACCACTGTAGAAAGGACTCACCAGTTGGTGGGAATATCAGTTTCCTTTAACTTTAGCAGGGAAGGGAAATACAGGAAATCTCAGAAATAAGATCTATTTTCTTAAGTGTTTCTCTATGCAAAACCACTCAAACTGGTATTTAAATGTAAAAAGAGCTGCAGTGCCATGTTTGGCAACTGGGAAGGCATGAAAGGATGGTATCACAAGGAACACTCGCTCTGGCCTTTGTTAGACTTAGCACTACCAAAATGAAAATCACCCATTTTGTCCTGTCTTCTGTGGTTAATACTGGCTTCAGTGTAGCAAAGGCTTTTTTGCTCCTATCCTTAAATGTCCTTTAAAGCCTATGCATTAGTCCATTGTCTAAAATCCAGCTTCCTCAGCCATCAGGATGGCTGCCCAAAGAGACTTCTGTGGGGAAGGACACCAAGGGAACTCTCATCCCTATCTTGTACCACCCTGAGAGTGTTCCTATGTGAGATTGTTCGTTTCTCTGGCTNTGCTGGAAAATATGGGAGAAGCAAACTGAAGGGAACAAAGCCAGGAGGTCAGTGCTGTGGCAGGGATGGAGTTAAGGCTGGTGTTCCATACAACACGTTCGCTGGTTCACTGGTCTTAGAGGCAGGAGAAAGGAAATGGTTGAATCTACACTGAAGCTGGCAGCCTTGAAAAACTCCTAAGGAATTAAGAATAAACTCACAGACTCCTGTGGAGATATAGCTTGTAATATTATTGCCTTTAACTTCCCTGTAGGCTTGCA
>VXBN01011073.1:27853-53544 GCA_013397395.1 Sinosuthora webbiana | reverse complement strand
TATTAGAGCCCTGCACTCCTTTTCTTGGCAATGTGGGGGTAACTGTTTAACTTGATGATCTGAAATGTCTTTTCCAACTAAATTCTATGATTTTGTGAAATACTATAGATATGATATAAAGTGGGCTGCAGAGTTATGAATGTATTACTTTAAATTTTAGGCAAACTAGTTATGATGCAAAGACAAATGAAACAGCAGTGTGGTCTGCTACAAAGGAATAAAATCCTAGTGAGTTAGATTGTATTATGTTATAACAAAAGAAGTTTGGGAACTCACTAAAGTGTGGGTGACATGGTGCCTTTGAGCTTGAAACGACATTTTCTAATGTTATTTTTAAATCTACTCTTGCATTAGAGAAAAAAAGGGAAAAGTAAAGAACAAAAAAGTGGTACTAAAAGATAGGACACTCCTTCCTCTTCTTCATTTATTTTTTAAAATAAAATGTGGGGTGGATGGAAGAACTCTTCATGCATCTTCATTTCCATATTGTAAATCAGTAGTAGTAACATAATAATTTATTGCCTAAAAAAAGAGAGGAAATAGTGTGTTCGAAGTAACGAAATACTGATGATGCCCTTAAGTAAAGTTCTCTTCAAAAAAATCATTCATTTTAATCTGCAGAGCATTGTGGTTCTTTGTATATGATCAGACATGTTGTTTGTATTTGGCAGTGACCCTTAAGTTCTGTAGAACAAATATCACTCAAAACTTGGCTTGTAAATAGACTCCTAATTACATTTCTGATGAAAACCATTGTGACCCTGTGTTACTTTTGCTTTGCACATTACTCTGCTAGGATCAGTGTTTTTATGCTTTGAATCGGGACGGAAGCTCAGAGGTGGTGGGGTAAATAAAGTTTTGGAACTAGGTCCACCAGCACCAGCACTCTCAGTAACAGAGAAGCTCTGTTTGCCTGAAAGGATGAAGAATGTGGCATGGAAACTTGGTGAAAAACTCTGAAAGGAATGTCAGGATTGAAAAATGGGAACCTTATTTTAAGGGCTTTTGCTGGAAGAAATAAATTTTTGATGCAACAGATTTGAGAGAATTTAATCAATGCTGCTGAATGAAGATGATTGTATTTTTCATAGTAATTCCTGAGATGAATAGTGCCTATCTTGGCTATCAACCTAGACTAAATTTGCAATACTTTCAGCTAGGAAAGTACTTTCAGCTACTATCTGGGCAGCCTTTCCATGGAATCTGCGAGAAAAGATACCATGAACACCCAAATGCTTTTTCTGAGTCACATCACCCAATCACCAAATCAAAGCACCAAATGCTTTTGAGTCACACTTACAGGTAATTTCTTTCTGAGGCTTGTATCTCTAAAGGATTGTGAGTTAAAGTAATTTCTTCATATAATCATTATAATCCTGATCCACATGGTCTTCAGTTGGAAAAGTCAATACTGGGTTTAGGGATTACATCTGAAATACTGCAAAAATTGTTTCAGTGAGTTAAATTTTGTAATGTTTGAGCTTTCAGTTCTTGTATGTAACTCATTCATATCCATGAATAGAAAGAAAAAGAAATGAAGTGATCTCTTTACAACTGAGGAATGAATACCTATATGGGAAGTATAACTGATGAAATCAATGAAACACAGCACTGAATCACAGTTACAATCTGAAAACAACAGCTGTATGAACTCAGATTCAAAATAAGTTCTAATATTGTGCTTAGAATGAGGAAACCCAAAGCATTTTAAGCACTTGCAGCTGAGATGTAAGCCACAGAGAGGCTTATAATGCTCAAGTAGACATTGCCATTTCCCAGTCTTGGACTCCTCCCAAGGTTCTCCCTCTCTTTGAGATTTGGAAGTTGTGATTCTTGAGTCAAGGAAGTTTCTTAACAGAAAAAATGGTCAGAAAAATTCACCCCCCCTGTGAAGTGGCATATAAATAGTGTTGTGAGACCTTTTTTTTTTTTTTTCCCCCCCAACAACTTCAATTCTGCAATTGGAATATTTTGATCCAGTATGTGTCTGTTTTTAGCAAGTCTCAATTTGGTCAACTGGAAGTGTGTGTGGGAAATTGAGAGTAGCGTACTTCTGTTGGCTAGAGTTGCAGTGATTGTTGACTGACTAGGCAGTGCTTTTTCCAGCAACATTGATCAACTGGTATTTCCTTAGAACTTGGTGGGGAGAGTATTCATATTTTGTATTAAATCATAGTGCTGGGATTTAAAGCGAAGTGTCTAATTCAAAGGTCATGTTTTCAGTACAGTAGTGAGTCTTTGGAAGGATTGTGTTTTAGACTCATGAAGAAAAATCAAATTGCAGGAACTGATCAACTTGTATCATTATGATATAGAAATTTCAGTAGATCTTTCTTGCCCTGTTTAAAAGGAGTGCTCAGCATACTCTGAAGAACTGAAAAGTACTTAAATATAGTTTTTGGGCCAGAACAGGGCATGTGTTGTGGTTTATTTCCAGTCAAGTAGCTTAGTTACAAGTATGCAGACTCTGATATATAGTGTGTGGTTTTCTTTTTTGGGTGAGTTCACATAATTTTCACTAAGTTAATTGAGCTAGCGGTAGAGGCATCTTCTGCTCCTAAATCAGGAAGTTGTGACATTTTTGTTTCTTGAGTTCCAAAATGAATTGGCATTTGGAAACTAATCTCAGCTTTATGTAAAAAAAATATAGTGTGCCAAAATAAACTTTCAGTCAAACAAGGTGTATCATTCAGTCTGAAACTAAATACAGCCATGGTCTGCATTTGACGTTTTCCTGTAGGGAAAGTAGAAAAAAAAAGCCCTCACCTTCAACCGTGGAAAGTTGATGGTATGGCTTTTACCATGGATGGCTCATCCTGGAGGCCATATCTAAGCATGTGGATGACAGGAAGGTGATCAGGAGTAGTCAGCATGGATCTGTTAAAGCAACCTGATTGCTTTCTATGGTGGGACAGCTGATAGATTGGGGGAAGAGCAATGGTTGTTGCCTACTTAGACTTCAGCAAGACTTTTGACACAGTCTTCCATGATGCCCACATAAACAAACTCAGGAGGTGCAGGCTGGACCAGTGGAGGGTGAAATGGGTTGATAAATCACTGAGAGGCAGAGCTCAGAGAGTAATGATCAGTGGCACAGAGTCTAGTTGGAGGTGTTTCACTAGTGGTGGCATTCAAAGGTTGAAGCTTAGTCCAATATGGTGACATCTTTCAAGAGGATGTAGCAATGTTGAATGTCAGAGGATGTGATTATTTAAATTGAGGTGGCAGGAAATTATTCCATTTTTTTGCATGAAAAATAGCATAGCCAGATTAAAACAATTACATTTGTAAGATTTTGAAGAGCTATTATAATTTTATGTAGCCATTTATGTGAAAAGTTTTGTAAGTTGTCTTTAATCTCTAGTCTATTCACTTTGATGAGAAGACATACATTATGGAAACAATAATAATTGGATATTAAAAAATCCAGCTACTGTAACATACTTTGAAACATTGCAAGTGTTTGTGATACTTGAATTCTCTTCTGACAGCCTTGAAGTGATAATAGTAATTATTGGAAAACTGAGCAACTGCATGTATAGTGCCTAACTTTACTGATTGTGAGTGGTTTGTGTCTGTGCACTTGAGAACTGAATTTTATGGTTACTTCTATGAAGCAGCTCCAAATTCTGATAACTGACTCTGCTTTGGCAAGAAGAGTGCTTGCTACAGGCAGGATTAGTAAAACCTCAGGATTATACAGAGAGAGATGGAAGCTGGTACATTGTAGAATTTTTAGCTTGGTTGTGGTATGATTAGGTTTCAAACTTGCTTTCAGCTCTTAAAAGCTTGTGGGCTTCCCCCAGTCAGTCACAGCCTCTCCTGCTCTTAGCTGGAATGATCTGTGCTCACTGGTCCCTAAATCAATTGAAAATCCATTGTAATCTGGGAAGGAGAATTATTTTATCACTTAAGTAATTGGGATATTCAGGAAAGACATTAAGGAGAGATTTTTAATCCTTCATGGATCTTTGTGCAATGCAGTCTTAATTGGGTGTATCATTCATAGAGCACTTTTAAATACAGATATACTATAAAAATTTGCCACTCAAAGACAACTTTAAAAATTACTGCTTTACCATCAGTCTTTTGGGAACCACATCCTACTGTTTTCTGTGGGCTTTTGTGAAGTTATTCTCTAGTTTCCTGACGATATGCACCTTAAAACATAAGATTGGCCTTAGTTATATGGAAAATTGGAAGTCGCTGTACTTTAATCTTAAAGTCTGAGTAGCATATGTTGTTGCCTCCTGTCCCCAGGCCATGTCACAAGTCAGTGTGCTGAAAGAACATGGAGTGTAGCAATCAAAACACAACCTGAATATTTTAACTGCAGTATTTGGCTTTGATATCATGGCATGGGTTAATAAGAGGTCAGTATTTTGAAACACTAAGACCTGTTTAAAGCAAATCTATGACCTGAAGTATGGAAAAAATAAATAGTCAGGTAGTCATGTGACTTTTGGTATCTTGTCAAACCACAATAGCTCTTCAAGTATAATTTCAGAATGTTCGTCTTTGTTTATTTATTTCTTCATTCTGAATTTCATGCTTTACTTGTGTATATGCAGCATAAAGCTGTAGTATATTCTTCTTTGCTACAATGCAGCATTTTCTAGAAACATCCAGAATCTCTACACATGTTGTAGAGATTTTTTTCTGGTGATCTCTGCCCAGGAGACACAAACCAGTGCTTTTATTTTTAAATCTGTGGTCTTCTACAATTACTTAAGGCTTGTCTGACAACAGATACTTCACAGCTGTTGGTTTCTTTCTCAGAGACCTCAACACTAAACATCAACTCTCTGATGTTCAGCACATGAAGCTAAGGTCTGGATTATCTGTGGGATGAACTTAAATGCTGAAGGCTGAGATGTGAATTCTCTCCTATGCTTCTAGGTCAGCAAAACACCCTAAGATGTAAAGTGCTTGCTTTATTACTGTTCATGTCTGAAGGGATTTATATTGGCAGACCTTAGTAGCTGTCATTCACTTTTGAGGCTGTTTGGATTTAATAGTGTGTTTCAATTCAATGATGCAAATTTGGCATTACTTTTAATGCCAAACCTGTCACACTAAGATTTCAGGTATATCACTCTCTTAGGTGTTTTGTCTGACTGAATTAGCATACTGAGGCAGGGAGAGAGCAGGGAAATTTTTGATGTTGCAGTTTTTATTTTGTTTTTGTTAAGCTCTTTGTTCTTTTGATGAATTGTCTGGTGAACTTATCACTGCACATTTGTGCAGGAATGTAATTTGGGAGAACTTGTGGTTTATCAAGGTGGAAGCCTAAGAGAGTCACTTCTATGGTCAGTATCATTGTTGGGGATTTTTTTTTTTAATTAATTAATTTATTTATTTATTTATTAATGGTATTCTGAAAGTGTCCTTCTGGAAACCTTGTGACTAAAGTCTGATGTGAAAACAATAACTCCAAATATGTCCCTCATCTTTCTTGAGTATGTTATTAGTTGGCATGGACCTCCAGTTATGGACCTCCATAATACAGTTATGGTATCCAAGGGTAACTAGTCACTAAGATCAAAGGTGATAGCTTTTGGCATTGGAATGCAAGTCCTAAAGTACAGAAAAGAGGAAGAAGAAAGGTAGGAAACAGAGTAATAGTTTTCTGCAAGGTATGAGGCAGAAGACTATTGAGAAGTTTTTCTAGTAGGGTAGGGTAGAGAAGGAATCATTCAAAATAATGGGATGACTGTGCAAGTTCAGCATGACATATGGACTTTTAAACCTGGCCTTTGATACATTTCATCAAGTCTTGCAGAAGTGACACTTGTTTGTAATGCACTTGTTTTTCTTTCAAAACTCAATTTTGTTGCTCTTCTAGCAGTGTTTCTCTGTGCTTATTACCTAGGTTATAGTTATTAATATTTTAAAAATATTTGAATCTGAAACTTCTCTCAAGAACGTGAAACACACACCTTAGGTTTTATATATTTACAGCTACTCTTGTTGCTATTTAAACAATTACTCCTGGTTTTTGTTGGGAAGAATTACATTTCTCATTTGAATCTCTTCCATGGTGCATTTTATGAAGTTCTTAATAACTGGCTCTATCAACCAGTTACAGCTTTTTAGATAAGCAGCCTATAAAACAATGACTTTTTAAGTGCCAGCCTTACAGCTGTGTCTTGTGGCCCATGTGTCTGTTAATTGCTTTGTTGATACTAGAAGAGTCATATGTGTATATCAGAAGTGCAGGAAAAACTGATAAAAAAAAGAGGAAGAACACTGAATTTCGTTCATTATGCGTGAAGGTAATAATTAAGTAATAGTGAGTGAAAAATAGCAAATTTGGGTTCTAAAATTGTAAGCATAAAAACACTAACACAGGGAAAAAAGGATCAAATGGAAACAGTTTTCTATAGGTGAATAACAATTTCCTGGATGTGATGTCTTGATTTTACTCTGAAATATTAAAAATTATTTTATTGAATGATAAAAAAAACCTTTTTACTCAATTGAATTTTGAAATCCTGTGTGATTTTTTTTGACCTTAGAACATCATTCTTGTAGAGGATAAATCTCTTGTTAACATGTCTTGCACTTTCACTTACTGGATGACATTGGATAGCCCTAAATAGTGTAAATAGCACAGAGCCTCTGCCAGGAAAAGACCATGAAGTTTGTCCGAAAAACACAGATCCAAAGCAGGCTGTTTTCCAAAAGTCTGTGACATTTTTGCATAAAAAACAGGAAACTCACATAGGCCAAAATTATTCTCATCTTGAATACTGAAGGCACTTTTAACTAGAGGAGACACTTCAAATTGGAAAATAGTATATTTTGTCTCTTACTAAGTAACATTTGCCTTGATGTTAAAGTACAAATATTTCCAGTGTGATTTTATAATCACAGTAGTGCAACACAGTGCATAGGTATTACTATTAATTTCATTTGATTCGTTTTTTTTAGATGCATCATGGAATGGAATTTAGCTTTTTCTATCACTTTTAATTTTAGTACATGCTTGAGAGTGAGATATTAGAGCATTCAAATTTTAAATCCAGCTGAGGACATTGGCAAATTACTATGTTGTAGAAGCAGATGGAGAATTAATCTTTCATTCAACTCAATAAAATAAAAAGTTAAACCTTAATTATAACCTTGCCTGCTGCTAATGTTCTATCAACAATTATGCTACAGCTATGAGTATGGCATTCTTCAAGGAGCAGTGTGTCAGTGACTTCTATCCAATGACAGATTGTCCTTACTTCACTCTTACAGAGATACTTCTCTAGAAATAAAGAGGTTAATTTTTATTAGGTATTTTCTGGCTTGGAATAATTTCCCTTTTATTGTAATAAGTCATTACATATATTGAGGGATTGCTTTGAATTTTAACAACTGTTAGTAGCATTTGTAACAAATTTTGTTACTAAAAGCTTTGGGAATGACTGCACTATTTATTATAAATGTGGGAAATGTCATCATTTTTAGAAAGCATAAACCGTGCTACTAATAAGTTCCATTATTTGATTTAATTGATTTATATCAATAATATCTTTACTTATTGATACTTTGATTCTTTTTTACTAGATATAAGCTTTTTTAGCATCTCTGCAATTGAAAATGAAAAATGGATATTGATGGGACTGAAGGCTAATCAAAATTAATTCCTTTCCAGAATCTTAGTGTTGCCGGTTGGCCACTGGATTTTGATTTTCAGTTGGTTCCCATGGATCAAATGGTTCTGCAGAAGCACAGTCTTTTCTTACAGAGCAATAAGACTTTTTTTTCCATTCCTTTTAAAAGGTCTTTCATCTGTCAGCCTTTCCTCCCTTTTTTTAATCCCAGGGACTGGCCCAGCACTGATTTGACTGGCCTGATTTGACTCTCTAAAATTCAGTGAGATGTCTTTTGGGAGTGTGAGAGGGTGCTATGTGAATAGTATTCACACTTACTTGATTAGATGCATACAGAATCTTTCTTTTGTGGCTCTGTTTTGTATATTTGGTATTGATACTTGGGCTTTGCAAACTCTGACAGTTTCATTTTAAGGAATCTTACATACATCTACTCTCATTCATCTGAGATGTGAGCATCTTCTTCTGCTGTAAGAATGGTATTTTCCTTTCCCCATAATCCCTCTGTGTTTGTTAGGTTCAGTGCTTGTATCTTCAGAGTTATTCCATTTTAAATTATTTCAAGATAACCTGGTGTCTCTTGTGTTTTCTAGATAATTAAGGATGTAGATGTTGCATGATTAGTATAATAGCTATTACATGTTGTTTCTCAGTTGGGGTTTTCCCTATTTTTTAATTTCTTTTGAATGCTCCCTGAATGAGTTAAAGGATCTGATTATTTTAGCAGAATTAGAAAATAATTTAATCTTAATGATGTTTTATAATTTTCAAATACTGTTTCTTGAATATTAGTGGCTTAATTCCTATTTGGCTAACTCCTCAGTAAGGAGAAGATTTTGCAGAAAAATATGTGAAAACATTGTTAAGTATAACTCAGTAATCCTCTTATCTAATCTTTCTGGAGCTTAGCTATGAGGTAGAGTTCCCTTCTGACACAATTATATAATTACTACTTTTTGAGCAATCCTTTCTGAGGATTTAGATCAGTGCAAAACTGTGTTTCTTGCAGAGCAATAAAATATATGTGTCAAAACTATAATGACATTCCAATTCCATTAAAATACCTTGGTATCTGAGATCTTTTGTGCTGCAGACTTCAGGATAGTAAGAGTATTCCATGAAGTAGCTAGAATAACAGAGGTGCAGGAGGCATGACAGTGTGTAGTTTGTGTGCAGTAATGTAGCCTGCATCAACATGGGTTTTGGCAAGTTATTGGAGGGTATAATATAGTGCACTGTAATTGTAAGCCAAAAATATCCAGTTATGTTTGGGGTTGGTGCAATATAAAACCAGAATTATAGTAAAGTAGGGCAAGAACCTGAGCAGTTGAGAAAAAATAGAATAACCGTTTACATTCTTTATTTCTGTGATGTATAGTAACTCCTATGATCTTCTTTCACAATCAATTTCAGCACAGGGAGAAGATCTGAGATCCTTCTTCTTTCCCCTTTGTTGCCAGCACTAGTGAAAGGTGTAGGACACTGCTTTTCAAGCAGTTGTGTCTGTAATTATGCTGGTCCATCTATAAGGAAGGCATGAAAATCAATGTGTTCACATCTGACTTAATAACAGTCCTTATAAATTTTATGAACTATCAAGTGATCCCCTCAAATCTTCCTTTTACTTCACGGCACGCAGTTGCCATGTTTCTGCCTGTGTTAGATCCAGGGCAAGATTAGGCTTCATTAGGTTACTACAAGGAACAAGAAGTTTTAATCTTGATAACAAGTTCCTGAGGTTTAATTTTATTGTTCAGAACGCAAGCATAATATTCAAGTTTGTCTTTAATCACTTAAGTCCTTTTGTCCTCTAGAAGATGCTGATACTGGAGGCCTTTAGACAGTGCAAAATTTTTTTCTTAAAGCATCGTGTTGGAAATGGGGTATTGCATCATGCAGACATTTTCCTTTAAGATTGGCCAAAGTGAGGCAATTTTTAGTAGCACTTTATGTTTCCTTTTTCCTTGGGTAATTTTTAAAAGATTTTTCCCTCAGCGAACTCATCTGTCATTGAACTAAAGTTCAATGTAATGTTTTTGGAAGCAAAAGACTTCAAAGAAGTCTTACTGTTAATAACTGACTGTCTGATCTATTTTTTCTTCCTCTAAAAAATGCATATCATGGACTGGAGCTTCTGCATCTGAAACGGATGATTAGATCCATCAGTTCTGTAATTGCTGAAAAGGCGAAGTTTAAAACTGCAGGCTATGAGTGTCTTCTTCAGGGCCTTTTACCGACTGTCTGGAATTTAATCATTTTATGTATGTACTCTCTGTACAGCCCAAAAGTATTTTCTGCTTAGATTCTGTAACAAGTGGCTCTTGGAGCTTTACTCATGATTGTATAAGTAACATAATATTAAACATGACTAACTGGAAGTTTCAGTTTGGTATCACAAAACATGAGCTTTTCTATGATACATTTCTCTACTGATCATCTAAGATGTCTGTATTTATTTCAAATGTGTTGCACTCAGAAGAGAAAAACATTTAGTAATGTAACTTTGCCCCCTTTTGGTTCCAAGTCCCAAAATAAAGAAAATAAGGAGTATCTTCTCTCTGGATAAACATAAACTTTCTGAAAACATCCTAACTTTTTATTCCTATTACCTTTACTATTATTTTATGATCATCAGCCTCATTTTCCATCCAAGCAGCTATGTTGTTAAATTTTCCCTTGAGACCACACAACCTGTTCGTAGACATGTTTAGATTGGGAATTATGTGCATTTTCAAGTAACAGTGGTTTGGGGCTGTTTCCTCTCACATGTCATCGCAAATATGTCTCTATCAGCAGTAGCAGTTCTGTGGTAGTAGAAGGAGATCTACTGCTACGAGCACCCAACTACTCTAATGGCCACACAATGACATATTTTGCTTATTCAAGAAGTTACACTGTGCTGTCAAGAATCAGTTACCTGTCTGAGAACAACAAGTACAAAATCAGGCTCCTGAAATGAGCTGAGCTCCAGGTCTGAAGAGAAAAAAAAAATAATACAAGATTTGTGGCTTTGAAGGTGTGTTTAAGGAGAAAGGAACTGATGGGAAAAGAGGTGGCAGCTAGGTAATATGTAACATGAAAACCAAGACCAGAAAGTTCTTTTAGTGACGCATAAAACTGTGAACAATATTGTTCAGCCTTTTCAAGCAAGTTCATGAATATATTTCTACTTGGTCATATAAATTCATAGGGACTTTGGAGGTTGAATATACTTCAAAGTAAACTAAATTTTTTCTTGTTTTGTAGTTCTGTGTTTCTCTAATTCACTGTGTGAGAAAATGTATTTGTTCATGTACAAGGCAAATGTGAAGTATATGCTGGCTTTGTATTCTTCATTATATTAGATTTGATACCTTTTGTATCTTTCATGAGATGTAATGTAGTCTGTAAGGTGCTAATTTACTATTTGAGACCATAGGTAGTGACAGTGATAACTTTTCCCCTGGAGCGGAAGTTATTTAAATTTTTTTTTAATACAACAAATCAGGGGAATTTTGTTCTGTTCAGTACATTACCTTGATGCAATTTTTTTTTTTGTTCAAATTACTTTTAAATTGTTTGCCTATGTGCTTTTTTAAAAAAAACAGCTTTTGGAGCTGGTAAATTGATCATGTGTCTGCAGGCATACTATGAAATGTAGTTCATAACAGCTGTGTAAGGGTGCTCCTTCTAGCAATCTCCTACAGACTTTAGTGGTCAAGGGAAGGAAAAGCAGTTTGCAGAAGCATTTGAAAGTGACCATTTCACTGCTATAAACAGGCAGCACTTCAGAGTATTCTCATGTTTGACAGGGATGTTTGGCATTAGAGATGTTAGTATTTTTAGTGTACCTCTTTGTGGCACAAACTGTTTTGTGGAAAAGGATTGGAAGATAAATGTATCTTTACAGCTGCTCTTACTGAAAAGACTAAAGAGCCATTAATTTTATTATTTCTTTAGTAATGTGTATTACTAAAAAAGTAGTAATTTCATTCTAGAGAAACCGTTGGCAAAGTTAAGGGTAAAATACATCTGGGTACCTGTGGCGTGATATAAAATCTTCATATTACTATTACCATGGTATCCGGTCATCCAGTATGGAATCATGGAATGATCTTAAAGATCTTCTAGTTCCAGTCCTCCCTGTTACGGGCAGGGGATGCCATTCACTGGGTAAGGTTGCTCAGAGCCACATGCAGTCTAGCCTAGAACACTGTCAGGGATAGGGGATCCCCAGCTGCTCTGGGCAACTTGTTCCAGTGCCTCACCACCCTCACAGTAAGGAATATCCGCCTAATTAGGAATATCTTCCTAATATCTAATCTAAATCTCTACCTGCTTTGTTTAAAACCATTCCCTCTTGTCCTATCACTCTCTGCCTGTCTAAAAAGTGCTCTCCCTTTTTTCATTATAAAAAAGGGGAATACATTAAATACATAATATAAACTCCTTGCAGTAAGGTCTCCCTTGAGCCTTCTCTTCACCAGGCTGAAGTACCACAGCTGCCTCAGCCTGTGTTTGTAGGAGAGGTGCTCCAGCCCTCTGGTCATCTTCATAGCCTCCTCTGGACCCCCTCTAAAAGGTCCATGTCTTTCTTGTGCTGGAGGCTCCTATGCTAAACACAACACTCCAGGTGAGGTCCACAAGGGCAGAGTAGAGGGTAAGGAGCTCCTTGCTGGGCTGCAAGTGCACACTATTGGCTCATTTCCAGGTTTCCATCCAGAATAACCTCAAGTCCTTCTCCACAAGACTGCTCTCAGTTCTACTTCCAGTCTCTACTCATGTCTCTGATTGCCCTGAACCAGGCAGAGAACCTTGAATTTGGATTTGTTGAATTTCATAAGGTTCTCATGGGCGCGTTTCTCAAGTTTTTCCAGATCTGTCTGGATGATATTCCATCATTCTATTATGTCAACAGCACCACTCAGGTTTGTGTCATCTGCAAACCTGCTGAATGTGCACTTGATCCCACTGTCTGTTTCATTGATGAAGGTATTGAAGAGCACTGGTCCCAAGAGAGAGCCCTGAGGGACATCACTTCCACTGGCCTGCATGTGGACATAGAGTCTCAAACCACAGCTGTCTGGCTGTGTCCATGCAGCCAATTCCTTATCCCCCAAATTGTTTACCTTTCAAATGTATCTTAAAGGATTTAAAGAAATTTAGGTAGATTATATTAATTGATTTTTCCTTTGTTGACTGTTGCAGTCCCTCAGTCACTGAAGGCCATTGCGTCAGATGTTGGTCAGGCAAAATTTGGACTTAGTAATAACATTTTTGGCTGTGTTGGATCACTTCTTTATCTTGTAGGTACCTTAACAGGCTTCTGTGAGAATCTACCCCATGATCTTCCCAGGCTCAGAGATAAGGCTCACCAGTCTGTAGTCCCTGTGTCTCCCTTTATTTTTTTTAAAAGTGGAAGTGATGCTTCCCTTTTTCCTGCCACAGTGGACTTTGACTGCAATGACTTTTCAGATATGATTGAGAGGTGTTGCAGGCTTTGCAACAGCCTTTGCCAGGACCCTGGGATGCATCTCATCAGGCCTCACAGACCTGTGGCTGTTCATTTTCTTCATGTGGTCCCAAACCTGTTCTTCGTTTACAGTGAGAGAGATTTCACTCCCCAAAACACCCACTTAGAGGTTCATGGACTGGAGAGAAGTGAGAAACCCGAAGTGCTTAAGTGAAGCCAGTGAAGACTGAGGCAAACCCCAGCCTTCTCCATATCCATTGTCACCAGTTCTGCTTTCACATTTACTGAGATTGTTTATTCTCGTTGGCCTTTCTTTTCTGACCAATACACTTAACAGAATCCCCACTTGGTATTCTTCACATCTCTTGCAAAGTCTCATTATATCTGTGCCTTAGCTTTTGTTTTCCCATCCTGACACCATATCTGAACCATATCTCTCTAACTCTCCAGGCCACATGTCTTCTACTGGC
Organism: Sinosuthora webbiana; assembly: GCA_013397395.1. Taxonomy (NCBI): domain Eukaryota; kingdom Metazoa; phylum Chordata; class Aves; order Passeriformes; family Sylviidae; genus Sinosuthora; species Sinosuthora webbiana. Next base: position 40,018 of record VXBN01011073.1, on the reverse strand, counting down.
TGTGTATTTCTTTCTTATTCCTTAGTTTCTCTTCAAACCTTATAGGTTTCCAGTTTGTGTTGCTTGATTTCCTAAACATCAGAATATGGAGGGCTTTTGTGCTCTAAGGGAAGTGTCCTTAAAAAATTGCCAGTTCTTTTCAGCTGCTTTGTCCCTAAGGATAGGACAGCTGGAATTCTATTCTTTCAAGATTCAGGGTCTCGACTTTGCTCTTTGCTAGGCCTGTGTTCCTCAGGATCACAAATTCAGCAAGGGTGTGGTCACTACAGCCCAGACTGCTCCAGCCTTAAGCCCTCTAATGAGTTCATCATGTATGAAAAAGTGAAGAAAAGTGAAAATTAAAAGCTAGGATTTCTACTCGGTGCTCATGTTTCAGGGTGTAATTTCTAAATTTAATCTTTAAGTCTTTGTAAAACTTAGAAAAAGATTGCTCCATCACTGAGATAAAGGACAAAATCATAACTACAAATTAATGAAATTATTATTTGAATGAAATCGTTCTCTGTAATGTTTTTTAACATAGGCTTGTGCATAAATTTAATTTGTGGATCAAAAAATGGAGTATTTCTAGTGCCTTGGCATTGTCTAAACCTGGCCTCTTGTGTGCAATTGGTTGCTGTAAAAATACATAATCTTATATGACAGATTCTGCCATTACAAGTACCCAGCCGTTTTTTAGTTTTTAAGGAAAAAGTGGGATTTTCTTTTCTTGGTCTGAAAAGACTAAGGCTGTTTTTTAACATTATGTCTAATTAATACACAATTTATTTATCTAAAACAAAAATAACTGAAGCATCAAAAATCAACCAACCTCTAGTATGTTAGTTGTGTTTGCTGAATTTAACATTGCCTTAGCATTAGCTAAGTGATTTCTGTCGGAGTCCAGGGCATTCCTCTGGATCCCCTGGAAAGTCACAAACCTGAGCAAGAAAGTTTAAGGTCTGTACAGGGGGGTTTGAAATCTGTACAGGGGGGTTGGAGACCCTGGCATAGAGCTCAGGAGGACACTGCCTTTGACTTCAGTCCATGGGAACGGCTTCCAACATTAAGGGAAGAATTACAAACCACAGAAATGTGAAAAATGTAGTTTAGTTTTGTGTAAGATGAGAAATTATGTAGTTTTGAATTTTTAGAATATAGGTACATGGGGGACAAGATGGAGGATTTAGGGTGTTGCCCTTGGTTCTTCCTTCTTCTCCCCTGGCCTCCATCTTTTGGTGACGGTGGCACAAAGTAGTTTAAGGAGATTAGATTAGAGTAGAGTTGACCATTTTAGTATAGGTGATAGGTATTGGAATTTAACTGTAAACAGGTGATACGTAACTTTCTGTATAAAGGGACTGTAATGTCCCACTGCAGGAGGAGTCGCCTCGTGTCCGAGCTGCTGTTCAGATCTTGGCTGGGCACAGAGAACATTTTAAGATATGATATAATAAACAACACGAAATATCAAGAGAACAAGACCTTGAGGACTCCGCTTCTTTCTTGCGACCTGGCTTGGGGCTTTCAGAGGGAGAAAAGACTTTTTACCACCTTTAAACTCGGGTGAGGAGACCCTAACCCGACAATTTCTATATTTTATCATTTGTAAATTAAATGATTTTGCATTTCTCAAGCTAGAAATTCAGTGCATCCTTAGGATCTTAATCTGTTTTTCTTCCTTCACTTGTTAAAGTGGAAAAATTTATGGGTCTGTTGTGAGAGAGAGAAAGGTATTAATGTGTCTGAGGTGTTCTTTTAGCTATGATGATTGTAACTTACGGGTTATACTATCAAACATACGGATAAAAAAAAGTATTTTTTCATTGTGTTTTTTCAACAATCGCAGTACATTTTGTGCCTTCATTAAAATGTGAGCCCTTCTGGAGAAATGTGTACCCAAGACTGTATTCTGTGATTACCTTGTGACCCAGATTAAGAAACCTACATACCCTTATTTCTGAGTGATCTTATGGAATGTTGGACTTTGCTACTGCACTCCTTAAAATATTGTACAAAAGGTTTTGTCTTTTAAGAAGTCTATTTTGCACAGTATTTTTTCCTAGAGGATAGCAGAAAGCAGCATCCCCTTCACTCAGTTTTTGCCAGATTTCAAGTATCTGTTTTCTGCTTTCAGCTTTGCTAAAGCAGTTCTCAAGCATTTTGATATGAACACAAGCAGTGTTTTGTTTAGTTGGCATGATCTTTCCCTTGTCTGGCTTCCCTCCTTCTACAGAAAACGTTTATTCTGACGTAGGCATTGACAATTTCCGTGCTGAAACTTAGGGATTAAGAGTTTGCTAAACTGATATTGCAAGGGAGGAAGGGGTGAGCTAAGGGTTCCTTATTAGTGTTTTATGATAATACGCACCACTGTGCAAGTGGCATGACAGCAGCCAGGTGGCTGTATTGGCCTTTCATCTGCAGCAAAACAGCATCAATCCCAGTGTGCAAATCACAGATTTCTGAAGTACTGTGTAGCCTGATCATGCAGACAACATCCACAGCATGTTTTTTTTTTTTACACTTTTCTTTCCAGGTTTTTCTATCCAGTTAATAAGATGTTGGAAATAAAAGTGGTCAGTATACCAGACAAAATCAAGTTGATTTGTGTGATTCTTTACACAAGATTTGGTAGTCTTTTAATAACTAAAGAGCAGAGGAAGATGGTATATCAGCATATAATATTCAATATGGTAAACATAATGTTATCAATAAAGTAGCTGGTTTATATTTTCTTCTTATCAATAGAGCTAATATAAGTGATATATTTAGTAGCTGCTACACTGAGGTATCGTACTTTTCATTTGACTTTGGTTTCCTGCTATTGCCATTAATATGACATTTATCTTTACATTTTATATTGAAGAAATAACACTAAATTTCTAGAATTTTTAATAAATAGTTTTACAGTGAATTATACTGTAGGTATTTAAATGAATATGCTTCCTTAAAATCCTTTTTTAAAAATAAATCTATAATTAGCAGCTTTCCTGTCAGGGATTGGTGTGTGTTCGAGCTGCTTATCTCAGCTCTTAGCTGGATTGCTTAAATGTATAGGATCAAAGCAACCACCATATTAGTGATGTATTAGTGACAAGAAGTATTTAAGACATGCAACAAAGCCTGTTGCCAGAAACCTGGTGATTCAGCCTCTCCTCCATCCCCCTCACTATCTGCTTATGCAGCCCATACTTTATCAGCTTTTCTCTTAGGATCTTTTTTGAAACAGTGTCAAAAGCTTTTCTAATGTCAAGATAGATAATATCAATTACTCTTCTGTTGTCTGGCACTATCAATGGTAGCTGCTTCCTGACTGAAGATGAAGTTTGAACAAAAGAACTTCTGTCAGTATTTTTTGAAAATAATGCAAAGTGAGAAATGATAGAGTGTGAGAGTCACTGTCATGGTGGGCTACTGAGAGAACTAGTAGGCTATAGCTACCAGATAGGCTTTTTTTCCTGCGAAATAAAAACTGGCATGTGGGAAGCTCTGTCTGGTAAAAAGGAATGATTGAATAAATAAATACTCAAGAAGAACTTAAAGAAGAATCACCTCTATGATTATTAGTGTGCTCTCTGAGTAACTTGTGTTTCACAGCCAGAGAACACAGAGGAATGAGTTGAGCTCAGAATCCGAAACATTGATGTATCTGATCCAATCACCCTGTTTAATAGGGGAGCTGTTTTCGTGGGACCACACTGAGATTGCTTTATAGATCTTCAAGGCTGAAGACTCCACCAACTCCTTGGGTACCTTGCTCAGGTGCTAGGCCACTCTCACAGCAGAGTGTTTTCCAAAGTTCATACAGCATCTCCTGTATTTCAGTCTGGACCCACTGCCTCTGGTCCTGCGGCTGGGCACCAGTGAAAAGACCTGGTCATATTTTTTATTACCCCTTCATTTCAGGTATACCTTCACCACCATCCCTTCAGGTATTTGCATTAAAGATGTCTTTGTGCCATTACATACTGTAGTTGCAGATTTGCGTAGTTTGAGTTGGGTGTTCAACCAGTGTCACTATATTAGGAGAGCAATCCCATCCTGTCCTGGTCCAGCTTATGTTCCTCTGGATCAGAAGCTACATCTGCTCACTGAAAGCATCAAAGTAATGACATTGAAACATTAATATTATGAAATGGCTTAGTGGAGTTCAGTTGGCTTACCTTCTGCTTGGAAAGACATCAGAATTAGTCCAAGGTAAGCAGTGGATACACAGTCAGAGGTGAGTGAGTTGTGAAGGGGAAAGGAGAGAAAGGGCCTTTATATTTGATGGTAGGAAACTATTAATTCAGTTAAGTAGGACAGAAAAAAATCTCTCTGATAAATTATTCTGAACAGTGACAGAATCAAAACAGTTAAATTTAGGAAGAAGGAAGAGTATGTAATGACTAGAGAGAAAACACAAGTTTTAAAATGAGGGAGGTAATTACAGTGTCAGTTCATTGGATATATTGGATATCTTGTAAGTGATTTATGTTGTAGATAAAATATAAAGCAAGTATTTGAGTGTTTTAAATGTAGTTACAGTTTCAGGTACATTGCAGTTAGTTTTGCTGGTAAATCTGTAATTTAAACATTGTTTTATTATTACTGAGATATATTACAATAGCATAACCTACTACTGAATGAAAATTGAATTACCAATTTTTTTTTTTTTTTTAATTTAACATGAACCCATTTTTAGGATTACTGCTTTAAAAGCAGCTTGTAGTCCACTGTGTACACAGTGCAATGTAAATTTTTGACACATTCTGGATGGGCACATCTTCATCGCTGTTCTTGGATTTGCATCAGAATTTGAAGTAGCGGCTCTCTTGCAAGTATTCTGATTTTGTAATGAGGCATTGGCTCACTTTGTTGTAATTCAGCTCTACAGAGCCATACTTTGTTCATTCAGCAGTTTAGTCCCTTGCCTGCCAAGAAGATCCTGATGAGTTCCAGTTTTCCTTTTGAAGAACAGGAGCACTTGAATATTGCAAAACAAACGTGCTTTCAAATTGATTTTCACTAACTGCTGCCAGGGTGCTAGTTTTCCTTTGTCCACTTCATGATGAAATAGAGTGTATTTATACAGAAGACTTTCTTTGGTTACTTACTTAGATGCAGGTAATGTTTAAGAAATGGCTTCTCCATTTCACTACATCTGTCCAACTCTGTTTTGAACAGGAGCGGTTATTTCTATCCAAGCACTGTCACTTGAGATAGTATTTCAGGCAACTTTTGTATCTCACACAGCACATATAAAACCGCAGTAATTCTTGGTTCTAGCAATCCAAAATCATTGTATTGTTTGGTAGTCATGCAGATTTCATTGGTTGGTAGTTCACCAACCAATGTGGGCTTTGTGAATCAGTGAGATTGGTAGTTAAATCTACTGTGAAACTTGAAGGTTTGGCAATTTGAAGGCAACATAGCATTTTAATACTGCTTTATCACATAGTGAAGTTTTATATCACTGAGTAGCAAAACCAGAACTTTGTATTAGTTAGAGTAAATGCAAGCATTGGCTGAATATATGGAGGGCAGTGTGAATAAACATTAATTTAATTGAACCTTATCTTTCAGTCCTTTATCTAGTTATCTGGATAAATGCAAGTGCATTTAATTCTTAAATCATGTGTTATTCAGTAACATTTTCTTTATAAATTATTTTAATGCTTTGATTATACTAGGTACACTTGGATTCTTTCATGTATATTATCAAGAGGATCTAGGATCTAGCAGTAGATAAGGAAATAAACAGAACAACTAAAATTATTGAAACAGTGGTGTGCTTTTTTTTTTTTTTTTTTCTAATTGCTCTGAACCAAAATGGTAGGGAGTTTTTAACATCAGATTGTGGTGACTTGTTTGATCCATACTTCCAGCCATTGCATTAGAAAGGAATTCATGAACCACTTCAGTTGTAGAGTCCAGTAATCACTAACACAGGGAGCTCTTTCTCCATATCACAAATAGAAATATGGCTTTATTCCCAGAAGCAGCATTGTATTTTGAAAACAAGATATTGTGCCTTCCCTTGGAGACAAATGCATTTGTGTATTAAATAATTATGGCAATTATATTGAAGTTCATTTTCAGTATCAAGTTTCTTGGTAATGCTGTTTTTCATGCCATCCATAGAAGTATATTTTATGCCTTAGATTTCGTCACCATAGGATGACATTTCCACAGGGAAAGAAAAAAACCAAAACCTTTTAAAAGTAATTTCTGTTATGTTTTGTTCTTACAAGTGGTACTTAAGAATAATCATATTTTAAAGACATAGAATTCTGGTTTCATAATTCTGAGATTGTAGGTGGTAGGTGATCACATGTATTTAAAATGGTAAGTGACCTGATTCAGCTGATAATGCTTTCTCTTTCGAAGCCATGCTATTGCTCCGGGTTTTTTTGCATGCTGTTTATTTCAATCTGCTAATTTATTACATTTCTACCCTAGAGCGGGGCCGTTGACTCTTGTTTCTACAGAGTATGTGGTCTCTTTATCCATCCTGTCATATAAATGCAGGGCATTTCTCATACCTGATAACATTTTCTAATCCTTTCCTTTTTTGTGTGTGTTCAGCTGCAGTATAATAACTATGTCTACACTGATTTCCAATACTGTTCTTTGGTTTAACATATGTGAAAGTCTTTAAGTCCTCCATGTATCCTCCTTTATGTTCTAATTCTCTGGGCTGCTTTGGGACTTTATACTCCTCCCTGTTTTTTCTCTCAGTCTGGTTAATCAAGTCATACTTCCTATCCATCTCTAAATTATCCTTATTGTTTACTGTATTGTTTTTTGGCACTTTATTGTTTTTTTATTTGTTTCTGCTTTTTCCTCTGTGTAAAAAGAAAGACTTTTTTTTCCCTGGACCTTGCTCTTTTGAAGGTGATTCTTTACTGCGGTGTGCAGTATGTCAAGTGCATTTGGTGTTGGAATTGTCACACTGTATTTCTTTTATCAGAGACTGATGTCTGAGAAGAGCTTTATAAAGTATTTTTTCAAGTTTCCTTCTCCATTTATTTTCATATTTAAACTGGATATTACTTCCCCTATTACTCTGTGTATATTCTGATCTTTCACTATTATTTTTTCTGTGATTTTGTTTTACTTATTCTTGCCTGTATTTCTGCCAGTCTTTGGGACCTTGTCAGTATTCAGTGTCTTCTGATTCCTCCTCTCCTCTTAATCTTGTGGTTTGGTATATTTTCTTTCTGGCTTCTTTAAAAAAAATGCCAGTTTCTATTATGTTACTGTTTCTGGTGATCTGCATCAACTTACATCATTTTCAATGTGTCAGTCTTCTCTGATGCTGCTCATATACACCCCTACAATTCTGAACTGCATAGCAAAAAAAAAGAGAAAGATCTTTCCATTGACAATCTTATTCCTGTCTATTTTCCATCCCATTTCGTATGGGGGAGGAAGTTTTCCTGTAGTATTAGAAAGCTTATCATTCTCCATCCTGACTTCACCTATATTCTTATGCTGTTGTTTTCCTCAGTGTTTGCCTAAATTCTATGTAGTCAACAATCTCCTGTCACTTCATTCCATATTATTTCTAAAGAACAATTCTAATTCTGTTTTTTTATCCTTTTATCAAGTCCTTTATTTCTACCTCCAATTCCTCTTGTTGAAGAGAATGAAGACATTGAAGCCTTTTCTGGAATCAGGGACTGTGTGGTCTTCCCTCTGTAATGTCCTGAAAAGTATGCATTCCTTTTGAGGACTGTTTTTTAATAAATGTACTTAATTGTTTTTCTGACTTACTACCTTTAGGAAGACAGAAGATTTTTTTTTTTAATGATTGTTTTGTTGATGTTGTTGCTTTTGGCAGCATTTTGTTGGGTTTTTTCCTTGTTGTTTCCTAGGAGAATAACATTTTAGCTAAATCTGCTTCTATGTTTTTTCCACTCTACTAATATTCCTCCCGTCAGGAAGTAATTGTAGATTTTTCGCACATCTTTTGTGCATCTCTGACACTTACCTATTATGCAACACTGAGATTTGATAATGTATTAAACCTAAACTCTAGTCATTGATTGTTTATTAATCTACTTGTTTCTACAGGAACTGGAATTTCAGCAAGGCTCTGTAGTAGTTTGTTGCAGGGCTGTTTCTTTGAGTGGGTTGATTTATTTTTTTGATTTATTTTTTTGACTGCTTACCATAAACAATAATAGTTCCAAGTGTTAAATGCTTTCATTTGTGCTGCCTCCCTTGTAGTGATTATCAGTGTAGATTACAAGCACTGTCTTATCATCTGTAAGTTTATTTGCTGTAAAGTGTAAATTACAGTGAAATGGTAGTTTTACAATTAAGATATATTTTGATAAAAAAAAGAGTCTTGCTGTTCACACTAGTAGGTATTCAGGTGGTTTGTATTAGTGTTAATTTTTTTTAATCCTAGCTCTGACTCATCAAACAATATTTTCTGGCTGCTTGTTTCTTTGAAAATGTAGGTATGAGAGGATTCATAGTGCTGTGCCTATGCGAGAGATAGAGAGGGATTTGGGTTTTTGGCTGCTTCATTAAGCATTTCATTCCACACCTTCTTTTGAGTTGCCTCTTTAATCAGCTTCAGCACACTACTACTTATTGGAACAGAAGCACAAAAATATTGGCATTTTTTCTTCCAATGGCTTAATCATTGAACATGCCAGGGGCATGTTCTTTCCATCTAGAAACAAGTCAAGAAATAATGAAGATCAACTTTGATCAAAAAATCAAAGTTGGTTTTCCAGATACTAACTGAAAAGTTAGTAAAAAGTTAACTAACCTGAAAAATTCCTGAGGATTTTTAAGGAGCCCTGAAGAAGTTTGTCATTGACTCTATGGCAGTGTCTTAACACAGTCTTTTGTCGTACCTGATCTAGTTTATTATCCTGTGCAAGATAACATAGTCTGTGACTAAGGTAGAGAAACCTAAAAATATACAATTATACAAACTGAATACATTGCTAATGGTGTGTGGTTTATTGAGAACTGTAGCAAATCAGAAATGCTAAAAATTTTATGGATGTAAGCAGAAAGCAAAAATCTCCTACTGTTTAATCTCCTGTTCTCTCCAGGACGTTTGGATTGCTGAAATATTTGGATACTTAATGCAGTACACAATACACTATTATATTGCTCAGATACTGTTTAGAAAAAAATCATCTGAATTTCAAAGATGTACTTCAAATCTCTTTAATTAGAAATGAATTTTTCAAAAATGTGCATGTTCTGCTAAAATGTTTTGAATTTGACTTGACTTAGGGAAAGCTATATAATGACACAGGCATTTAACAGTTTTTTAAAGGCTTTTTAACTTTTTTGAAGTTGTTTTTTTCCCCAAATTGCTATTATCCTCAAGTTTTAGTAGCAAAGTGCTTTATAATGAGGCTTTCATTGAATGTAAAAAATTCTCATAGAGTGTATTTAGGGGATTTTTTTTTTAAGCTTACTCTTTTTGTGCGTTTTATGCAGTTGTTAACTTCAAATGCTCTGTCGAGTGGAGGTCAGGCTTTTACTTAGTTTTCTTAGCTGAATGTTAAGATGCAGCTAGGTTTATTCTTTCTTCCCACCATATTTGGTAGGTTATTGTGTGTTTGTAAAGTAGCTTAGTTAGTGGCTGTGAGGTGTGAAATGGTAGGCATGAGGGTCAGTACTGAAACAACCACTACATTGTTCAGGCACGTAAACACTGTCAAAGTAGATGCCTGCTCAAAAGTTTATGAAGTTGATGTCTAGATTGTGTTCCAAACCTCCTTTTGTCTAGCATACTGCTTTAGTTGGAACATGCTGGTTCTTCTAATTTAGGTATTTCTTCCCTGGAGAATTCTGTTTCATTGTATAGTGTTTCAGACTTTCTCTCTAAGTAAAACATTTAAGTATGAATATTTTAGTATTTACTATTTCATTACTACTTTATTATTTACTCTTTCTGCTCTCTTTGCTTGGTCTGTCTATATTTTTTGCAGAGAGGAGTTTTATCCATTTTCTCCTCACTACTAGGATTGCTACATTGACAACTTTGTTTTACAGCTCTCTCTCTCTCTCTTTTTTTTCTTTTTTTTTTTTTGTATTCTCAATTTGTTTTTACTTTTGAACCTGAAACGAAGTGGCATGGGTTTAAATTAATTATTTATTTAGTCTTAAAGGCAGTCTGTAGGGTGAGTTGTTTCTTAGATACATGTCAACCCCCATCAAATGTAGAAGAAAACTTCATGTGGCTAGTTTGATGTTTGGTGAATGTTTTCAAAAATAAAGCACTTGAGATTTTTACCTTTTTTTAAAGATTGTATTAGCACACAGAAGACACACTTGAGATTTTATGGCAGCTATATTACTATTACATTCTCCTGATAAAAAGAATACAAAAGGAACAGTATTAAATGCTGGAGCATAATAAATTCATCTGACTCTTGGATTGAATTTTAAAACAAAGTAAAAGAAGAATTTAAGGTTTCCATGCTTTTTCAAGCTGGCTTCGTATTTTCTAAATTTGTGTCCTTGTAGTTCTTCTTCCCTCTCTATTTTCTTTCCCTCGATCTTGCTGGGGATTTTTTTGTTTGCTTTTTTGTTTGTTTGTTTTGGTTTTGTTGTTGTTTTTGTTTGTTTGGTTTGGTTTTGTTGTTGTTTTTGTTTGTTTGGTTTTGTTGTTGTTTTTGTTTGTTTGTTTTGGTTTTGATTTTGTTTTGTTGTTGTTTTTTGTTTGTTTGTTTTTCCCCCTCCTAATATTGAAAAAATAAAAAATCTTACACTTGTAAGTACTGTCCCCAAAAAACTGGAAAAAAGTATCCTTCTTTATTAGCAAAAAATGGAAAAGTTTTGTATTTTGCTTTATAATTTTTTTTCTGTGTATTGTGATTGAAGTATTTCAGAACATCATTCATTCAGAACAACATCTTTTATTACTTTTCTGTGGAACTGCCTGTTAGGAAGTGTGCTATTGTCATTCATTTATGGTAAGACAGAACTACTGTATATTAAAATTGTATTAGTTTTCACTTAAGAAGAGTCATTTTACTATTACATTTAAATATCTTTACATAAAGAGTGATTTTATATTAAAATGGATAAAAAAGTGTCTGTATCACAGCAAAGCATGATGTATGAAGTGTGTACTGTGGAGTTTATCTCCTTGGAGCATTCTGCTTGGTCTTTAAATTTTCATTCAAATTTTATGGTATATAAAATTTTAAATTTCATTTTCTTCTTAAGACAGTGTTTCAGTTTCAAAAATTGAGGTTGAAAATGTAGTTTTTCAGAAAGAGTGTATTTTTTTGGTTTTTTATTTAAATCAGATATTTAATTGTTTAGCTTTATCAGATATTTGATATACTGAAGGTTATATTCACAGAGATTGTAGAAGAAGATGCATTTTGCCAAATAATTTATTTCACTGTTCTTTGCTAGTGAGCTGTACCCTGAATGGATTCACAAACAATTTGCATTTCATAACCTTCCACTGCATGGTACAACATTGCTTTACTTGTTGATGGTTAGTGACAGAAGTATTTCTGCTTTATAATAATGTTTTGAAAGGACATATGTTTAATTTATAATTACTTTGGAGAAATAATTTTTCCTGGAAATCAAAATTTTTCTTACAATTGAATATTAAAACAAATTAATATTGATGCTATTAAAAAACTTCTCTTTTGTGTCTGTATTAATTTAAGGTATTAAATACTTCTAGCATTGAAGTTTTGGTGCTCTCTGTACAGTGTCTAGCACATGGACCATTGGTTAACTATGACAGGCTGCATAGGTATTTAGGGTTTCCACTCATCGTTATTTCTATACGAAATAACGAAAAGCAGCACATTTGCACAGAATTGATTTAAGGACAAAATATTTAGACACAGATGGAAAATTCAGTAACATGAATAAAATAGATTGATACATCTCGCATCAGAAAGTTTCAAATTAAATTAGCAATATTAGAAAAAAAGAAAGTGCCTTTATAATACTTTTTTGGTAATATTATCTGTTAGTTTGTCTAGTATTTTAAATAGAAAGCAATTTATAAAGCACTCATATCTCTACTATTGCTTGGTTCAGGTCTTTTGAAGAAAAATGGGCACAAGTACATGAATTTGATTGTGCACCAGAGGAAGTTTGTTGCTTGTTGTTTCATGTTTTGAAATAGTTCTGAAAATTCCAATGAACTTAAAAAAAAAAAAAAAAAAAAAAAAAAAAAAAAGAAAA
>VXBN01011073.1:0-27823 GCA_013397395.1 Sinosuthora webbiana | reverse complement strand
TATTTGCTTTTAAAATAATTTGAATTAATATATTTGTATTTTTATTAATATAAATTTATAATTTTCCCCACATTAATAACTATCCAGATAACAAAATATTTTCCCATTCTTACTCTTATCAGACTGTTTATTTTTAGTATAGGCAATTTCCTTCCAGTTTCCACTCTTGCTTCTGCTGGTTTTGGCAGAGGTAAAACCCTTTCTTCATATCATTGTGTGAAATCAATTTTCAAATTTGCATTAAGATTTCTGTAACTATTTTTAATGGAATCCATTAGTCTTGGCCACCAGATGGTAAGCATTAAATTTTATAATTCTGACTTGGATTTGACAGAGTTTGAAGTAAATGCAAGCTAATATTTTTTCCTCTTACCAGTGGAGGCTCCTCTTCTCTGACTCTTATTTCTAAAACTGAAACCCAGGACTTCTTGCGTATTTTTGACCTTTTTCAAAATGTCAGAGCTTGACTTCATCCTGCAAGTCAAAAATGCAAGTATGATGGGTCAGGTGATGTTGATTGTATTGAGTTGTCTTTGGGAAAAGAACATGGATGTACGTTATCCGTGTACAAGGCAGGTTGCTCTGAGCTGAGGGGCACAGTGTGTTCACCATCTGTTTTTCTGTTTTTCTTTCTTGTTTTGATATACATAGAATTTCTGAGTACTGAGACTGTAAGCAGCACATTATCTCTGGAACTGTTTAAGCAGTTTAAACCTCTTGTACACACCACACCTTCTTGCTATGGCAGGGCAAAGCCCTAACAAAGTGAGCAGAAGGAGACATGAACCACTACTTGATGTCCTGACTTGGGCTGGGCACTGTTTTTCTACCTCAGCTGCCTTGCGGAATGGCTCAGGATATCAGCAACTCACCCCTTTTCTCCTGGATTTTCTTGAAATCTTAAAGGAATAGAACTCTTTTTTAGAAAGAAAAAACCTGAGTAATTGGTGTTAATGCTTATTCCCCAGTAAAACATTCATTCTTTCAGGGGAGATAAGGAAAAGAAACTGTCAGCAAATACTCTGTAGTAAAATAATTTATTACTCTTAGCTCTTTTGAAGTACACAGATTCATTTATATGGTTGGGCCCCATACACAAAATAGCATTAAGAAGGTAAATTGTTTGTCCCATAAGCCAAATAAGAGAAACAAAAAAATTCTCTATATTAAATAATTTCAAGATGCCCTTGTAGATGCAGAGGGGGCATTCAGGTATATTGGTTCACAGTGTAAACAATGTCTGGAGTATGTGCTTTTTAAGGGATAAGCTGAGGGGTTTTAAGTGTTTTCTGGTTTCAACAGTTTTAATTAAAGGTGTTTTAATACTAATTGCAGTTATTTTTATTAAAACCTAACTTTGTTTTTAAGAATGCAATTTTTCAATTTAATCTGGTCTGGTCACACTTTATTCTCTCACAGACTAAATGTGGAGTCTGAATGGAGTCTCCTTAAAAATATTCATAGCTCTGTGGAAATGAATTGAGGAGTCAAAGAAAATTTCAGAAAAAGAAAAGAAGTCAAAACATTAAGATATGAAGTAAAAATAAAAGGTAAAAGTAAAGGCACAGCCAAAGCCAAAGAGAATTATAGTAACTTGAGTGTCAATTACAATTATTAGCAACAGATGATTTGTTCATAGTAGCTTAGATAGAAACAAATATATTTATTTTTCCCAAGTGTAAAGGCAAATAATACCTTTCTTATTAGGAGTTTTCATTTAAGTTTGACTGACTTCAATAACCTAGCTACCTCAGAATAACAGAAAATCTGCACTCGTTTTCTTTTTCTAAGTACTGATGGTAATTTCCAGTCCCTTTGTTGACACCTCCTAGAAAAATTGAATTTAATAATGATTTTTTTTACAAAACCTTTAAAAACTCAGTTATAAAATTCAAATGGAGGGTTTTTTAATAAATAGTATTTGTAACCATAGATTTTAAAAGACACTTAACAGATATTTCTGGTTTAATGCTGAAATAAAAAATCAGAGTCTGTGTTTTTTTACAGCCAATGACAATCAATTCTGCAAGAAAGGTGTTATAATAATGAAAAGAGTCACAGGAAAATCAAGTATAGCAATACAGTAAAAGTGTTTCCACACTCAATAACTTTACATTTTAATCTGTCTTTACTACTTTGATTTGGAGATCAGCTAGCTCGTGCAGCTTTGACAGATTCTTCCTTTTATTTACAATCTGAGAAAAAGTGACTTTTTCTCCCCAACTTTATATACATTTGTATTTCAAATGCTCTATAAAATACAAATTTTATTTTGTATTTTAAAAATATACAAAAAATATACAAAAAAAATTAAAAAAAAAAATCAGGTTTTTTTTTTTTTTTTTTTTTTTTTCTTCTTCTCTCCCAAGAGGTGCNTTTTCCCCAGTTCCTAGATTATTTTCCTCTGTAATATTCTAAATTATTTGGAAGTAAGCTTGGGAAGATGTACTTAATTTTTTTTGTTTGATAACTGCTTATAATAGTGAAAAGGTGCAAGATTAGGTAGTGTCTTGTTTTTTGTAACATACACTTCTTTTATTTACTTTTTTCTTGCTTTTGAGGAATCCCACTGAATACTTGCCAATAGGGGTTTTTAAAAAGACTTTATAATAGCTGTGGAAAAAAAAAAAAAATCATGACTTCCAGTGTGTTTGGACAGCCCCAGGTTCTCTGAGGTTCCAAACTTGAAGATGTCTAGATGTAACCAAAGTTATGCAGTCACAGGTTCAGTTTCAGAGGATATGAGGCTGTTTTGCAGAACTGCTGGCTGCAAGTGTTGCAGAGCAGCATCTGTTCGCCTGCACACATTTTAAGAAGTGCAGTCCTTCAGCAGGGGTAAGGAAATCCAAGGAACAGATATTTTATAACCTTATTTTGGAAATTCTGGTTAGCTGCAAAATGAACAAAACTCCTGTATTTTAATTGTTGACAGGCTAGGAAATACAGCTTTCAGTTCTATTCTTTGTTGTGGGATTGATCAAAGTAAGATGGTAAGAGTTTGGGAATGAGGAGGATTATTAGAGTCAGATGTTTAAGAAGCCAAGGGGCATCTTGAAGTTCAAGAAGAGCAGTCTGTCAGGTATGGGCAGAATCCACATTTAGGTGTGACACTAAGTCAGAATAATAAAGTTGCAGAAACAATCAAACCTGAAAGTTTTGGTGATGCCATGTTGATTTGTTAGTTCATTTGTTTGTTCATTCAACAGACTTTGACTTTCAATCCTAACATTTTTGCATGACTGTCCTTGTGCATTGTATTGACTTCAGCCATTCATATCATCAGCAGGTAAAGATTTTACTATCATTTAATCTCTCTCAATTTAATCCCCAGAAGTTAGTATATGTTTCCTCCTGGTTTTTAGGAATGTTATTGTTAATTAACATTTTAAAATCTTTATTTTCTGATATGTGGTAGAACTTTTTAGTTTTATTTTTAGCACTAAGCTGATTCAGCAAACAACTAGTAACGACTGTATGCATATATATATATAGAGTGCATATATGTGTGTGTATATAAGTGTACTAGTTTGCCAGCTTCTAGAATGAAGTGTGTTACTGGTGTACCACACAGCAATTTAGTATAGAAAATGGAAAAACAACTTTACAGTTAAAAGGGAAAGGCTGTTTTATGCTACAGAATGTGTTTATTCAGCTTGGAGTTGGGATTGGGGTACTGATTTTGCTAGATTTAAAAGGGAGAGAGCATGAAAGGAATGAATCTGCCTTTTAATTAAGTCTGCTGCGTAGCTGGATTAGATGCACTGTAAATGCACAGATACCGATGTAGAAATTGAATGTCAGAATTCAATCTGAACATAATCTCTAATGATGTTTACTGCTGGTACGTCTTAGCCGTGCTTTAGTGGCATACTTGATCCTTAATTCCTGACTTTGACAACTGTTTCTAGAAGATACATGATTTTTCAACATTTTCCTTCTGCAGCCAGTTTTTGCCACATGAGCATTGACTGAGTGGGACTTGAGGATGAGAAGAAATTATTACATTGTGGATACATTCATATACTTACCGTCTCACTAAAAATGCTTTGAAGCTTCTATTGAAAGTAAGATTTTCAATAATCAGGTTTGGGGTTAATAAGTAAGAGGAGAGCAGTAAGACGACTAGCAAAGTGGGCTTCCCTAAAGAACTATTGCAAATACTGTATGTGTGCCTCTGTGTATATATGTATACATATTATTAATTAAAATTAACAAATTTTTATACCATGTTCAAGACAAATCATGCATCTTAAAACGGATTCTTCGATTCCTTGTTGCATACTTGGAATATGTTATTACCTTTTAATATTGTTTCTGTGTAAAGATATGATGCTTAGATATTATATATTTAGCACTGAAATGACAAGCATTTGCTGGTATGGAAAGAGCGTAAGGAGAAACTCATTAGGGATGCAAGAGCCTGTGTTCAATGAAGATAAATCTCAGGCTTCACCCCTTCTGAAAGCAAAAACTGAGGTAGTTGCTTCTCTGTCAAACTTGTACCCAACGTATGTCAATGGTAAAGGGCCATTAGCAGAGAGAATTCAGCTGTCAGGTTGTTTTCTGTAGGGGTAGGATCCTTGCAGGCATGCCTGTTACACAGCCCCAACACAGAGGTGACCATGAAACTGACATTGTAAGTCTGGTGAACAGGATAGTGAGGAATTTCCATGAAGCTCAAAGGTTCAAGGAAGACAGCAGCAGCATGCTTTTTCATAGTTTCTGTTGAGCCATTTTGTAGAAATTCAAAGTATAGAAATTTTCATTAAATTTGATTGGTATTTACAGAACTGTGTGGAAACCCTGCAGTTTCCTATTTATTTAAATATGAGTATTGTGTAAGGAAAAGCAGTTTGCATAAAATCTAGGGTGAAGTTGACTGTGTATCTCAGAGAAAAACCTGCTAGATGTTTTCTTTGAAGGCCACTGCTGTGAGTGTGTCAAATCAGCACCAGTTATATGTTGTCATAAAAGTACTGGCAATTTGCTGTAAAAGACTAAAGTGGTTGCTGCTTTTCTGGCCTTCTGAAGAACTGTGATTGATGTCTGCTTTTTCTCCAGAAAAACAAGTGCCTGTCTGTGCCCTTCACTGTGGCTAATGCCCTGTAAGTTGCTCTCCATGAGATGCAGGTCTGTGTTGGTGCTGCTAGCCCATCAGCAGTTACGAGGGAGTTACAGAGACTCTGCCACAAAAACTGAGGCTTCTAGCCCTGGCAGCAGAATACTCTGCCTCCAGCTTCAGGTAATGGCACCAAAGTAAACCCAAAACCCACCTACTTCAGCTAAGTGGAAGCATCTCTTATGTCAGCTGAATCTCACATTTTTTTATTAAATAGGACCCGTTTCAGCAACTGTGCTGCATAAGCCCCTTTGATACTTTGTTGTTTTGGACTGTGTGCATTGCCCCAGAGATGACTGAAAAAACCTGTCTGCTGTCCTAGGCAGTATGTTAAAATAGCTGTCATGGGTGTATTGCTGATTCTGCAGGTCACCTTTGAAATGCTGAAATGTGGAGTGTCTGTGTTCCTTACAGAGTTACTAAGGAATTTCAAAGAGAAGTGATAAAAAATTCCTGTGTATTTTCTGTATGGAGAACTGTGAAATGATAGAGTGTGTCTTTGTTTCGAGTCTGAAGAAACCAGTCTTAAAATCTAGTCAAATCTTGGTCAAGGATCAATTCCAAAGTCAGTGTTAAGCCCATACATACTTTGTGACTGAGCTAAACTAAAATGTTGATTTCTGTTCATTATTTTTTCTGAATCACTTTTTATGAGTGCACTGTATGAGATTGCATGGCTCTAACTTCTGAATTACATTTATTTTTATGTTCGGAATAGTCTGCATATTCTCAGGAGAGGTGAAGGTATTTGATGACATATCAGAGGATTAGAATTCATTTCATGGTGACTGTCAAGCCTTTGAAATTTGATTTTGTTCTGCAAATACAAGTAAAATACCCTAACATCAAAAGAATGTTTCAGTAAAAATTGTTTAGAGGTTTGACTGTATCTGTATTGCATCAAGTAAGTAATGACTATTTTACTGCCTAGTACCTGGCACTTCTTTCCACTATTACTGTCTGTGGATGTAGTTCTGATTGTTAGGGGGTTTTCCTACCCATGGGTATGTACACAAAAGAGTAGAAGAGAGGGAATATAAGATCTCTGTTAAAAGTGATTGTTAATTTGAGCTAGGCAGCATCTGAATTTTTGGTATTAATTCTGCCTTTTGATTCTTTACACAGTTATTTTTTCAATTACATTATTATAGTACCATTAATTTCTGTTTAAATATTAGTATATACATAAAAACCTCCTCCACTTGTACTTGATCTCCTTCTGCCATATTGCCTACAGTGTTTCTTATAGCATCAAGAAGCTTATTTCGGATTTTAAAAGTTGGCACTGTTTTGTTAAATAGAATTGAAATATCACATACCACACTCTTCCATATCTGCAGGAAAATGAAACAGTAAGGGAGAAAACTCATTTATTTAGCAACTCAGCTAGTGCTCAAGAGATTAGAAGTTGTCTCTCATGTATTTCAGTTTACCTAATTCAGATGTTTAAAATCGATGTAGTTCTGCAAGTAGCTATCACTGTACCCTGGTTCAACAGCAAATATATACATCTGTCTCAGAGTAAGGGAAGCCTCTGATACTGGAGTGGGCAGAGGAGGAGTAACTTGCTCAGCTGCTGATGGAAGGGGGATTGAACATGTGTGGTCAGGCTAAAGTAGCCTGGACTCAAGTCAGCCTAAAATTCAATACCACTGCAACCTGCTGAGTGTTCCCAGTGGGTATGCGTTTACATAGACTCCTTGACTGTTTTGCCACTTTTATCGCTCTTGAGAGTTTGCACTTTTCAGTTTGCAGTTATCATGTGGACTTATCACTATAGATAAATTAGCTGTGAATAGGTCAAAACGCTTAAGGGAATTTTTTGATTTTGTTTGGTTTTGATACAGATGATACAGATTTATTGTTCAGTTAGACCTAAGTAAAGATCATTTATTCAGGCCATGTCCTGTTGATTCAGCCAGAATCTGATTCAGTGGGTGTTACATGCTCAGGCCTTTGAAATCCAAATTTAAATTTCCATGTGAAAAAGGTTTGTCCTAAGCTATACTCATTAGCTGAATTTCTAAATTTCTTTCACAGATCTTCATGAATGGTCAGATGTTTGGATATTTTAAATGCAGTTTCGTATTAATGAAACAAGGATTATTTTTAACCTTTTCACTGTTTTCAGTTGGAAGGGATTGTAACCTTTATGTGAACCTATGGTAACTTAGGCACTGTAATGCTTATTCACATACTGAATTACAGAAGCATCACAGCACCTTTCTCAATCTACTGCACGTATCTCTTACAAAAAACAAAGCATTGGCCTCTTCATTGAATTTAATCAAGAATCTTGTAGGATATCTTAAAAAGAATGAAAGTAAATCAGTGGAAGTTCCAAGCAGAGTCAATTTAAAATGAAAGAAATAAAGTATCCAGAGGTTTGCTAAATTTTTGTGTTTCTCTAGTCATCTACAAAATCCTTCGCATAAAACTAAATTTGGAATGTTACCTTGTATGAACTCTTGGCCAGTAGTTATAGAATTATAAATGGTTGGGTTTATTTTCATTTATTCAAGCTTCTACAATTCTGAAAGGCACAGAAAAAACCAAGAATAAATAAAAAGTGTACACTTCTTCACATTTAATTCTACCTTTTCAGTCTGCTTCTCAGTTAGATCAGGGATTCATGCTCCACTCAGTTAAAATGCTGCTCTCTAGAAAGAATTTTGATGTTGTATAAGTAACAGGGTTTTTTTTTTTCATAGCAAGATGAAAGGAGTTTTTTCTTAAAACATGGCTGAACTGCATACAGAATGTCTACTATGTTGCATCATAATTTCATTACCTATTAAAAAGATTGGTGAGCTCCATATTAATTTGCTTGCTACATTAAAATTGTATTTTGTTATTTGCAATTGCAGACTGTGTAAAACTCCTTAAATGCTCCACGATTAGGAGCATGTTTCTGGATGCTTTTGCAGAAAAGATTAAACAAATAATTGTGAATGTATGTTTTCTCAAGCCAAATTGCATTTGTTGTCAGGTTATTGCAAGTCTTTCCAATAAATTTAAGAGATTCCAGGATAATTGGATAGATTCTTGCTTTTTAAATGTATGTGTCAAAATGTAGTCTCACAGAATTGTGTTAAATTTGATTTTTAAGAATTAGCTCTGAGAAGATGCTTTTCTGATACAATTTCACAATTTTAGGAAAGTGCAACAGAAATTAAAATATACTTGCTACATTATATATAATATACTTAATGCATTTAATGAAACTTGTGCAGTATTTCAACTACTATGTGATATTTATTTCTTTTGAGGGAATATTTGTCTTTTTTTATAGTTTTCTTTACCAGCATTCAGTGGTAGATCAAAACTAATTAATCTGTGNGAGAAATAGAAAATTTGCAACATGACAATGAATTCTTGAGTGTTTATAACCCTTGTAAAATCAGTCATACCATCTAAAAGCATACCTAAATAATAATTCTCTGTACTACATGGAAAAAAGAGAAAGGGAAGATGAATCTGGATACTTTAGGAAATATACAGACGTACACTATTCTAGTTAAGAATATGTGCAGTTTGAAGCTTTTTTTTTGAAGATAACAAATAGAGCTCAGCATCCTAGAGGCAAATATGTGTTGGTACTGTCAGTTTGAATAATTATCTTCACATCATGCTTAACACTTCACATTGTTTTAATATCTAATGTAGTTTGTTGGTTTGGTTGTGGGAGGTTTTTTTTGGGTTGTGGGTTTTTTTCCTTTTTTATTTAATCAAAGCACATGCCTAAAATTCTTATCTAGAATTGCAGGACTGGAATTCTGGTCAAGCTGTGGAGCTGGGAGCAAACCTTAGCTCCTTCCAAGGCAGAATTTAATTGTAAATGCCAAAGACATGCACTCATCAGGCTTTTAAAATACTCTTGGGCATGACCATGTGAACAGTGCTGGCAGATCTGGACATTTTAATTATTTGAAGGCTTTGATTTTTTTGGAAGGACAGAGAGAAATATTATGGAGGGTTAACATTTAAAATGTATTTTGGTGTCAACTGCTATTGCCTATCCAATAGTAATCACTGATATTAAGTACAATACAGATAGAAATATTTTCTATTTTTTTTGTCCTTTTTTTTTTCTTTATTAGTTAGTGTACGTAAAACTTTTTTTCATTGAAACACACCAAATAATTTAATAATTTTCTCCTAAAACTTAACCATCGTCACATATTTGTGAAGTACCATCCCTGTGGTCAGACTAATAAAGAAGAGGAAACAGGCCCTTGGACAAGACTTACACCAAAGTTGTTCTTACCATATTACTTCATTTCTCACCTCTTCTTAAATGAGAACCAGTCTAAACATCAAACATCAGGGAATTAAGCTAAAAGTTTGCATTATAATTTATAATCTCATTATAATTTATAATCTTATTATAATCTTTGCTTTTTACGCAGAAAAAAAAATTATGCTGAGAAATATTAGTGTGGTAGTGCAAAAGGCAGTGAAATAGAATCAGGGTACTGTAGCCTACACTTGAATGTGATAGAAGCTATACAAAACTGTTCCATTTTATTTCTTCAATTACTGCTTTTCAGCCTAATTAATCAGTCTCTGATTAATGGAGGGCTTGTGAGAGTCAGTATTCTTCAGTATAGTACCTCCTCATTAAGTGTGTCTCTTCACATGTTAATCAGTTCATGAAAGGAACTTTGCCCAAGTGTCTTGGCAGTTTTGTCATCTAGAATATTAGCACTTGGAATTATCCAGTTAGAAGTACACTTTGTTTTTCGAGTTTAAGACTGGAGCATGGGATATTTTGAGATGAGGAGGCTATGTTATTTAGATAACTGCCATAGGGTAGCTGTTCCTTTATTCATGAGCCATCAAATAATGTGAACTGCCTTATGTCTGGGCTGCAGCTGGATTGAAATTACTTTGTTCTACTCCAAGTCTAGAAGACCCAAATAGTAATTTAGTTCATAGTTATCTTGCAGTAGGTCAAAAGTTCTCTTTTGAAAACTTTGCTTCAGGCTTTTCAAAACCTAACTGATCAAGATCTTTGTGCCAAGAAGTCCTGCAAATCATGTGCTTTTTTTCATTTCTGAGCACATCCTCTATTCACAGTAGTGAATACAGTTCATTGACCCAGAAAGCCTTTGATAGCAGCTACTGTTACTTGAGGCAAACCTCCACCAGTTAAAGCTGTGCCCCATGAAGGATGAGGGAGAAAAAGCTGACAGTATGTTGTTCATGGGAAGATAAAGGATAAAAGATAGTAGTGTGTTTCTTTCTGTACCAAAGGCTTCTTTCCTGCCTCTTTTTCCACAGCTGTTTTTACTTACGTGTTTGGCTTAGGCTATCAGTATAATAAAAACAAGTGCTCTTCTAAGGAACTACTTGATGAATGTGAATGTTTTGACAGTAGACATTGGTGCTATTAAGCCACACAGGGTGATAGGTATCTGTGCTTAATAACTTTCTAAATCATTAAATAACCATGCAACAACAAAATACACATTGCAGAAAATTGTATGTATTTGCTATCTTTTTGCCTTTGAAATTAATAGTTTTACTATGTCAGGATTAGAAGCCTGAGCTACCCTTTTGTGGAAGCCCCAAAACTCCATCTTTCAGACACTTGAGCTCATGTCTTTTATTATACTGTATATTAATTATTTGTTATCCAGTGCTAGATTGCACTATACGCACTTTGTGGAAAAGCATTCTCTCCAATAAGTTCCACTGAACTAAGCACAATTTGCGGAATGAACTTGCATTTTTTAACTTTTATTTCAGCTTCTTAATGTCTACTTATCTTACAATACTTATGTTTTTAATAATGAATTAAATTAATGAATTAAACCCACAATTGTTTAAAATGTAAATGAAAATTATGACATTGCAGAGGCTTTACAGTGCCATCCCACACCTTCACCCCCTGTCTGCAAGGTAGTACTTTTGTGGTTCTTATATTTCACGTGTTTCACTTGTGCAGCTTCTTTGAGATTGAAAAAACTGAGATTTTTATAAGTGTGTGGGCTGAGAGCCATCACTTGTTATTGCTGTTGTCATTTCAGGTAAGGCTGCTTCTCTAAATGAGACTGCTGCCACTGGAATTGTACTGTTTTAATGAAAATGAGCTGGGTACACTTAAATTTAAGTAAGCAGCTGACAGATAAATCAAGGGATCAGAAGTCTCTGGCAATGATGGGCACTCTGAAGTGGTATTGGAGTCATGTCACCTGGATTAGCTAGCCCTAAAGGGAGGTCCAACCCTAAATTGGCTGTTAGCTTCAGTCATTCTTGATATATATAGCATGAGAAATTGATATATTTGATCATACTGTCTCAGAGAATGAAGCTTCTTAGGTGATAGTAATTTTCCTTTTGCTAGTCAGCGTATAAGCATTAAAAGTTTGCGCTTCCTAGAAACCAGTAATATTGTATCTGCTAATTTCTTCAGGTTAGAGCAGCACATTAGCCTGTAAACACTTATGGACATGCATGTAGAGAGACATTACAGGGAACAAAATTTACGTTTAGAAACAGGTCTCAAGGAAAGCTGGGCTTTTGGATCTATCTAGATAAATATCTGCAATGTAGAAGCTATTCTAATGTTCTTCTCCAGCTAGGATCTGTAACGCAGCCTGAAAAATAATCATGGAAAGTTAAAAATAACAGGAGAACATTTCATAAGTTAAGTCCTTACATTCAAAAAAGCAAGTTTTCTGTGAGTAGTAGGTACACGCATCGTTGCTTTTGCTATAGGTATAGATTAATATTTATTTGTTGATATTAAGAAGGTGCTTAAGCATATTCTTGTTTAGTTCTCAAATAATTGATTGAAAATCACTCTGTAATTTAATGTAATTTAATGATTAACAAGTCTTAGCTGTTTACCACTTGGATGTAAATTCAAAGCATTACTTATGATAAAAATATTGTTTGTAATTACAAAATCTCTGTATTTGACAACTATTTTGAATGGTAATTTTGATCATGAATGTCTGGATTCAGATATATGAATGTGAAATACTCTTTAAGAGCTTATCTGTAGGGGGGAAAATCTCTTATTAACTCCTGCTGTTTGTGTATGTCTATTTTAATCCAGTTCCAAAGTATTTCCTTTAGAAGGAGTGTATACATACATACATACATACATACATACATACCTACCTACATATATATACATATATATGTGCATGTGTGTGCTTGTGCAAATTTATGCTTCATACAAAAATTAAATTAGAACAGTGCTTTTTAAATACTAGTTTGATTCAATAGACTTGTATAGGCAGGCTTTAATACACTGTCATAAACTGAGAATTAGTTCTTTGTTGAGGGTGATCTGGTTAGTCTCAGCAATATCCCATTTTTATTAACTATTTCCCTAACAGTGTGGCATTTATAGGAAGTACAAAAATATGTTTGCGTTTTATGTTATTCCACTTCTCCTTTGTAGAGTATAGGATATATTGCTTTTATCTCCAAAAAGCAGCAACCCTGGAGCAAGTTTTGGATGCGGTTTGTAAAGCTTCAGTTATGAAAAAGGTAGATCTCAAAAGATAGTATTTTCTGTTGCTTTCCCTGTACTTTTGTAAAGAATGGCCAGATCCTTCTCAAGGACAATTTATTTCTGCATTTTCAGTCTTATCAATAGCCTAATTCATTAAAAATGCATGGCTGCTTCAGCACAGAGGCTGCACTTACTCCAACAGACAGTGCTCTGATGAGATGGTTCACTTTCAGGAAATAACTTTACAAACTGAGCTCTTTTCATAAATGTTTTCATAGATGCCATGAATTATAAGATAAAGAAGTTGATATAATCTTAAAAAATGCAATTAGAAGAAGGCTCTTTATATTTAACAGTGTTATTATAAAGGCTTCAGTACAGAAATTATATAACAAAACTTCAGTTTAAATTTAAAAATAGTAAAGCATTTAAAGAAACTATGAAAATAAATTGCAAACAATATCTTCATAAACAGATTGGTTTCTACTGTCTTCATAAGTATGATATCCTTGCTGTTCTTGTCAACTTGTTAAGTAACATGATTGACAATAAATCTGACATAAATCAGTTTCTTACCGTCTCAAGTCTTAACAGCTGGTTTTTCCTCTTGATGTGTAAACTGCATATTTGGAACATAAAGAGCAAAAGCTGAGTAGATTGACCTCTCTGGGTGAATGAAGAGGATGATTAATCTTAAAATATTTTTAGAACTTCCCAGCATAATTAATTTCTATTTTGGATACATAGTTCATCACTGTGGCCCCGGTAATCTTGTAGCATTAAATTAAGGTTGTATTTTTATACTCTGTTGAGAAGAGTTGCTGAGTCAAATGCATTTCCCGTGAGACCAGATAGGGAAATGTAGAATTTTTTTTTTTTTACCCAGAACTTCTTTCTCAAAGACTAAGGTAATAGTTGACTACAAATAAAATAAAAATCTGGGTTTAATGGGTTTAATTTTTTCTTCTTTTTTATTAGAAAGTGTTAAGAAGTAGCACCTTTTATTGGCTAAAACCTCTCATGTTTTCCCTCTATCTTTATAGGGATATTACTGATAATGACAAGCTATTGTAAAGGTGGTACTCCTTGTTCTTCAAGCATTTTGGGTAGTTTTGAGCTGGATTCACAGTAGAGGAAATAAAGAGTGAAAAAAGATGAAGGTCAGACACATGGCAGCTTTGTTACTTATTCTTTCTTCTCTACTGTTAGGGTCAAAGAGATGGTAACAACATCAGAACAGCAATTGTTTGTTTCCCTTTTTTTTTCTTTTTTTGTTTTGTTTTGTTTTGTTTTTGTCTAATTCTTTTAGAAAAGTTTTTATGATTCAAGTTGAAAATTGCCAGGTCAACTCTTAGGAAAAATTGAGGAAGAAAAAATCTTGTATGCATGTCTCTTTTTTCTCTCACATTGGTATATATGTAGTGAAAGTTAGTGGAAAAGTATTTTATTTAATTCCAAGGTGGGATAAGTCTTCCACCTGTTTTCTGTGCTCATATATGTAAGGAAGGTTATTTATATTTGTCAGTTGCAGAGTCATTCATTCCAGTCATTGTTTCCTCAACCATTTTGTGTTTAGGCTTATGACAAGATGTACATTGCCTAAACTTTACATCTCAGCCATGCCACATCACCACACATGGGACAATAATATGGCTTCAGATATCAAATTTAGGTATCTTTGTGTCTAGCCTTCACATAAGAATTCTTTCTTGCTTAGTTACGTGCCTTTTGTTGCAGAATTCATTTGCATAAGATATGAATGTTTATAAAGAAATAAGTAAGGAATATCTCATGTTGGGAAAGATGAATCAGGGAAACCTTATGAATATAATTGTTTAGCAAAAGATTCTGAAAATATGAAACCTATAATCGAAATAGAAATGGAAGCTTTGAGTTGTAGGATACTGAGTCTTAGTTACTACATAACCTGAAAACAATAGCCTAGCCAGCTGAAGGCTGGCTATTGTTCAATCCCTTTTGATTGAACAATACCTTTCTGCTGCCTAAGGGATCCAAAGGTCAATGTAGCAAAGCAGAAAAGTCTAAAGAGTAGTTTTTAGAGTTTAAAATATAACATAATATGGTAATGTAGTAGTTCTTATAGGCTATATGTNTGGCTCTTCGCCTCTCTGCCCCCTACTCTCACTCTTACCTCTTCCCCCTGCTCTCTGACCCCTGCCACCATGCTCCCTCGCTCCCTTCTCTCTTAACTCTTACTCTCTTGTTCTTTCTCCCTCTCTCTTTGGGACTTCCCCTCAGCCGAGGCTGGTGGCTGAAGGCAAGACCCTTTTTACCCACGACCCTTGCAGAAAAACCACGTATTCTAGAATATCTCAGGTCATCAGAGTTTCTTCTCCCTGCCATCCATGGATGGTCCTACAATCTCATTTACATTTCTGCTTAATAAGGGATGCTAATATTATTGACGTTTTTATAACTTCCATTGTATTGTTGGTCTATGGAAGGACTGACTAAATTTTAACTTCTGGGAATGAATGTTGTAAAGTTGGGCTATTGAATAACTTAAAATCCTTTGCCAAAATTTTTATGGTAATATCATATCACCCCCATTTCACATGTATTTGGCAAAATCTTAACTTGATGATATTAGGTAAGTTCATTGTTAAAGCAAAAAACATGAACCTAGGAAAGGAGGTTTAAAAGGTATCTTCTGATACATTTTTGTCTGCTAATTGAAGATGTTTTGTATTAGTGGGGAACTTCTTCGTGGTTTCTTCTCCATCTTCCTGGTCACCAGCCTTAAAGGCAATAAAATTTTATGTTACAGCAGCAGTTCTCAGTAGTGAGGACCTGCAGAATACTTGTGTTGCTGTTACTCCTTGAATACATGAGTGTCACTATGAACAGCTGTATCTTTTATCAAAAATCATCTAGGCCAAGGAGAGACAAGGTATGGCTTAAAATATCTAAAGGCAAAAGAGTGACAGAAAGACACATCTGTGAAGAGTAGGGATAAGATTCTTGCAAAGCCAACAGCAGATTAGAACAGAAACTTCAGAGCCAGAAAGGTTTCAATAGTCATGATGTAGCTACTGTCCTACAGCCCTGGAAAGTCTTTGAGGGTAGAATCTGTGAGAAACATTGTACCTGGAGTGATAGAGGAGAAATTTTTAAGACAGTATTTTTTCACAGATTATGGAAGTCATTAACAAAGCTTAAAGGCCATTTTTGCAATTTATACATAATTTCAATTCTTATGGATTAGCTAATTGTACAGAAATAGAGTTTGGATAATTGTCTGCTCTGTGGTATATACAGATTTCTCTGTACAGGCAAAGCACTCCAGCAGCTGTCACATTTTAGGCAGCAAATGTAGCCCTTCATGTCTGTTCTCTGTGCAGCTTTGAATGATGACTGTTTCTTGTGGGAAGGCACTGAGAGCTTCTTGTTCTTACGACAGTGAAGAAAGTAGGTTGCCATCAGACAGAGAATACATAATATATTGCTGAAGTTTTTTGAGGATTACTGGTAAATAGTATAAACCCATAGCACTTAATACAGTACAAATTATCCTTAATATATTCCCATTTTCGGAAGAAAACATATTCCCATGTTCTCTCTAAAGAACATCATTTTTCCGGTAGCTTTTTAAAATGAGAACTGTAAATTCTGTTATTAAGTATTCTTATTTAAATTCTTGCTTGGTAGTAGTTAGCAGCAATGAATAGTGATAACTGCTACAAAAAATAAACTGTGCCTTGGTTTTGGAAAGCAAGTGTGAGGGCTTATGGCATGTGTGATTCAAAGCAGTGTCATTCCATACAGGGACATGTTTTCTCTGCTTTTAGGTTGGTGGTGGTCCAGTTCACGTCCATACTCAGAAAGTCTGGGTTTTGGGATGTTAGGCTGTTCTGTAGCACAGAGTATTTCCTGTTGATGGCTCCTTCCATCAATTAATGCCAGTTTATCCCATCCTGCTGACAATGCTAGTTCAATGAGAGAACACAGACACTGAATTAGCCAGCTGACTTGAAAGTAAGTATTTTGGTCACTGTTAAAGCTTTCAAACAGGTGGCATTTTGACTAAATAGGTTTTAAGGGGAAATTGTCACTTTTGCAAATCAAAAAGGGATAATATTGTCTTCCTAGCTCTGCTTAAATTTGGATGTATGCTTTTATTATTAACCCTCAAAGCTCACCCCATAAGCCCTTCAATTTACGTGCATTTGTGCTGCTCTGTGTTAACTTGAAAGCATCACTTCAATTCAAGTCAGCTTAGACATCAAATAAGAGCCAGAAAGGTTTCAGAATCTGCAGTGTGGTAAAAAAAAAGATTAAAAAAACCCTTTTGTAAAATCAGATGCAAGGCTGTACTGCATCATTTGTTACTTTAGGAATTTTGTGTGAAGCCTTTCAGGCTTCATGGCAGAGAAATACATGGAATGCGTATCATTCCCAGTCTTGCTGCAAAAATTTTGCTACTGTGCTTTTCTGTGCAAGTCTGTCAATATTTGATCTTAGGACACCTTATAGAAGGAAAACAGAGAAACATGATTCTTCCTATTATTTTGTGTTACGTATGTCAAATAAAAATATATCTGTAGGATGTCTGTTATTTTGTCTGATTATGTATGGCTTTTTAATTGATTTTCTTTGAAGCTGTTGCAGTGAGATAGTTTCTTCAGTATACTGGCTGATCATAAAAATGCTTAATGCCTAGAGTTTTTAACATTAGAAGTACCTTGTGGGAGAAGTATAGCACTGCTTTGTTTTTCAGTGTTAACACTGGTAAGGACATCTGAAATGTTAATTTAAAAATACTGTAATTGTCTTCCTGTCTGTGTAGAGAGTGATGATTGTGGTAGGGAGAGTTCATTTGGTTTTCATTTATGAGAAATACCAGATCTGTCTTTATTTGCCACTATTTTCAGGAGTGTTAAAATTTGGTGTCAACAGGTTCTTAAACTTGCCAATACAAGGCAGAAGAAAATCTTAAAATTAACTTTAGAAAGGGATTGTGTTGATCCTCTGTTTAACCTTACTGCTTTCTAAAATTGGCAATTGTCCTTGAGTGTGTCTAACATGAAGTATTTTGAATAGTAGAAATGTACCAGTTAATTTCCACAATGCCAGGTTGTATATTTAGTGTACCTTTGGTAGCTGGGTTTCAGAGACATTTGTTAAAGATTTTTATGAAAACAACTACGTGAAGGGATCCTTACAGCTTATATTCCAGATCCTTACATTTTATATTCCAGTTTATATTCCTTCATCATATTTCAGAGCACTGTAACAAATCTCAACTAGCTCTTCTTCTCTACTACATCTGTAAAGAAAACACGCAGGAGGAGATAGTGTTACTTACTGTAGAATTGCATTGTCAGGTTTTTTCATCTACAAGCACTGTAAATGTATAATATTTTAGAAAGTAGAATTGTTAAATGCAATTTGCTATGGTAATACTGTATTTGTGTGGATAGTACAGCCTGATTTGTTCTCAGTCATCCATTTGTATGCTTTAAGCTTTACTGTAGAAGCCTCTGTCGTGCAGAGTATAATTGTGCTAGATTAAAAAGATGTAGGAATTTTGACAGTGATAGTTGGGTAGAATAAAAACAACAGAGCTGAGTAGAGGAATCAAATAAAGTTCATTGAAATGATCTAATGCACTTCAAACTGTTACTGGAAATTTTCAAAATCTTTTAAACTTGTTAGTTTAAATTCCTGCTGCATCTTTGCTAACCTGTGGTTATATATAGTTTAAATTCCTGCTGCATCTTTGCTAACCTGTGGTTATTATATGCATCCCACTTAAAGCTGTTTGAGGTGCAGAAATCAGTTTTAGGTAAATAAAGCAGAGAAAATACTGATCTTGTATTTTGAACTAAAGAGTTCTTCTGGCTTACCTTTAAAGGGACTCTGAAATTTACAATACAGTTTGTGCTTAAGACCATTTGTATGACAGACAGGGGGTTTGGCAAATCCTGGCTTTTGGGTTCGGGGCTCAACGTGCCATTGACTGGATTCCAGGCTTCTCCAAATCCTCATCTAGCATGTACCTCTGTTGCATCTGATGTTCAAGGAACATTACTTACATCAGGGGTAATGACTTACATTCCATGCCTCTGGAATCAGCCTTGTTGGGTATTTCCATGTATCACCTCCAGGCATCTTAAGTTCAATTACAGAGCTTCCTTCAGCATGAAGAATAAATACAAATGTATTGGTAATTTTCTATGCTATTACCTAAAAATTGGGATTGTTTACCACTAAATAGTATGGTGAAGATGAAAAACCATTTAGCTGGACAGCTCTATATTTACATACACTATGAATCTTTCTAATTCTACCAGTACTGTGTGAAAATCAGGTGGAAAAATGGAGATAGAAGTGCAGATAAAAATACTTTTGTTTGTGAAAATACTAGAGACATCAGATGTATGATACTTAGTCACCTTTCGTGAATTCAGCAGGAGACCATTCAACAGATTTTTTTTCAATGCTACCTGCTAAAATACTTGTATCATCTGTTAAAATATATGATTGTGGAAACCTCATGTGAAACAGCTTATCTTTGTTTCCTCTTTCAGGGAGAGCCTGTGGTTAAATTTGCTTGTATAAATTCTTTCTTTTATCAGTTGGTCTGCAGGACTAGTGAAAGAACTTTATTTCAAACCTGCTATACTAAAACAATCAAAGTTCTTGCTTTATAGAATAACTATTTTTCTGCCTTCACAAGAAGATGTAATTTAATTGCTCAATCATTTGCTAGTTTTATTCTGAATAATTTTCTTTAAAATTCAGATTGGATAAAGTAAATATGGAGATCTCTACAAAATAGAAGTCTATGAGGTTGAATAACACTTCCTGTTTTTCCTACTCTAAATTTAGGCTTTTATCAATGTAGAGTTAAGCTCGTCATCCACAGAGTGGGTCATGTAGATGTGATGATAAGGAAGCCTTAATATTAGTTCTTAAAATGTGATGTTAACCTGATGATTAATTTTTAAAAGTATTTGTTTCTTTGGAATACTCTATTGTTTCAAGTAAGTCTTGCCTCCAGCATATTTTTTTAATGTTAACAAATTGAAAAAAAAAAAAACCTTTAGAATATTTTAAGGTTTATTGAAATGTATGCCTGAGAAAGCCTGCTGTTTTGCATGAATTCTAACAGCCTTAAAATAAGCAAACTCCCCAGAAAATCTAGCTTAGCTGTCAGTTGCATATCCACTGCACAATCTAGTGATATTTGTAGTTGCAAATGTATCCTTAGCAAATGTGAAAGGAATCTCAGTTCTAATGTCCTCCCAATTACTAGAATATTGTTTTTAATTTTCCACTTCCCTCCATTTCAAATTAGTTATTCACAATCAGCCAGTACTATCTCTCTAGGAAAAAGTGATCTCATGATGCTACTACAAGAGCCTAAGAATTTACAGAAAAACATTAAGAAAGTTGTAGATGTTATTTCAAATTTTGGCCTCAACTTATACCATTTGTCACTCAATATTGTTGTAACTCCTGTAATCTTTAAATACTGCCTTATCCTGTGTTGAGAAAACAGTGAGAGGAACATTTTCAGTAGGTAAAGCTGCAGAAGATTTGTTCTGCTGGCTTCACCATTAATCAGTAGGAGTCAAGTGGAATTTTCATTACTGGAAACTGTTTCCTCATCTATTTATTTTCTTTGAAATATAAACAGGAAGAAGAAAAGGCGTTCACCACTAATTATCATATACTGACATTCCAGTATCATCTGAAATGATCATATTAACCAGTAGTACAGAGATAACTGTACAAATAAGCTTACATCTAGAAAGAGTGCAGTTTTGTAACAGAAAATGATGACTCCTTTTTACTTTAAACCTACATTTAATAGAATTTTTCATTCTTATGAAGAGAATGCAGAATGAGCAAGAAGATACCAAATGCAACTAGATTTTTCTTCACTGAGTGAATTGAATTCTCCGTGTTTTTAAGTGGGACACATATACATATATATTTGTGCACATTTGTCTTTATCTACCAATAATAAAGGAAATACAAAGCAGACAACAAATGTGAGCTCCAGTTAGTAAAGATTTAGCAGAACTCACTGAAAGAGCAGTAAGTTCTCCCTCTTTTACTAAGCTGTTAAATGTAAGTGAAGATGATCATCTCCAACACATATTGCAAATCAGAGAGCTATTTTAAGTTTTTAATTGATTGATGGTTGGTTTTGTTCTTATTGTTGCAACAAGAAAAAAACTATGGTTTTAAAGACAGAGCCAAATTTTCTGACACCATTTGAAATACAGTGAAGTATACTCATGTTTAAAAATCTGTCAGTGTGAAGACTGACCATACCTTATTTTAATTTGATCAACTCAGCTTGTGCATGTCATGCATTTTCCAGTGTTATATCCAAATACTTTTTTTTTACCTGTGTACAAGAAATGTATAGTACTTAGGAACAAAGGATAGCACATAATGAGTGACTGCTGTGGTTTAACCCCAGCCAGTGAAACCACTGGAGTCACCCAAATGTTTGCAATGTGAAACTTAATGTTAATTTCCATGCTATAGTTCTTTCCTTATAAGAGAGAGAATTAGCAATTTATTCTCATAACGCACACTAAGAAATTGTAAATTTCTCCATTGTACTTGCTGGGAAAAATGTGGTGTAGATTAATAAATATGGTGTTTTAAAAAGTAATTTAAATCACCTACTGAATATGATTATAAATATCAAGAGTCCATTCCCATGTTGATAAACAATATGAATTTCCATTCTCTGACTCTTATCACTCACAGGCTGAATCCCTTCAACAGTGGTATTGCCTTGCAAAGGGGCTAGATTTCTTTATTTCCAGATATCTCCCATTGTACATAAAGATACACGTACTCTTCTTCCCCCAGTACCTCCCCTCTTGTCCCTTCGTTTTACTAATAGCAGATTACTTGATCAAGCAAGGCAACAAGACTGTAGTGCCTCAGAGGAAACCCATGAATGAATTCAGGGAAAAAGAAAAGCAAATTTGGGAGCTGGAGCAGGTTGTGAAGGAAGATAAGAACCCTCCATGAAGGAGCTGCTTGAGCTACATAGCACGGGAAATAGACCTGTTGCTGCATGTTCCCAGACATCTATGAGAAGAGAAAAATATTTGTCATGTATTTGCTCACAGGGTGAACTATGGCTTGACAATATCTCAGGCCTCTTGTATAACCTACACTG
This sequence comes from Sinosuthora webbiana, assembly GCA_013397395.1. Taxonomy (NCBI): domain Eukaryota; kingdom Metazoa; phylum Chordata; class Aves; order Passeriformes; family Sylviidae; genus Sinosuthora; species Sinosuthora webbiana. The sequence goes on along the minus strand of VXBN01011073.1, from coordinate 6,058 downwards.
GGACTTTACCCTCTACTGTTGGTTTTTGGTTTGTGGCTCTTTTAATCAGATTTTATTGGGTTTTCTTCAAAACCTCACTATTATTTGGCATGTGTGAAATATGATTTGAGTTTCATTTGTGAGGTGTACTGTAGCATAAGTGGACCCTGAATGTAACTGTGAGTACTCAACGAGTATTCATTTTACAAAGGTAAGATGTTCCTCAGCATGTTAAATACTTGAACATTACTGATATATTTTAAAGCATGGCAACCCTGTTCCTAGGTTATTAAACTCTGAGGGCAGTTGATAGTCTTACTACTTGAAATTGATGTTTTACGAGAAGATAAATCATAATGAGTTTGGAACATGAACAGGAACATGAACAGTGTTGGGGGCTTATTTTATTCTGGTTGTTTGTTTGCTTGTGGGGCAGGCTTGGTGGAGGTGTGAGTTGGCTTTTCAGTTGTTTAGTCCAGAGGAGAGAAGACTGAGTGGGGAGCTTCTTAGTGAATATAAATAGCTCAAAGGCAGGTGCTAAGAGGATGGTGCCAGACTTTTTTCAGTGGTGTCCAGTGACAGGATGAGGAGCAATGGCCATAAACCAAACCACAAGATGTTCCACCTCAGCTTCTTTGCACTGAGGCTGTCAGAGCACTGGAACAGCTGCCTGGGGAGGTCAGGGAGTTTCCCTCTCTGGGGACATCCAAAACCCATCTGGACATGTTCCTGTGTCACCTGTTCTAGGTGACCCTACCTTGGCAGTTGTGTTGGACTAGATGATTTCCAGACTAAATGATCTCTAACATCTATCTATACAATCAGTCTCTAACATCAATCTATACAATGATTCTGTGAAATTCTTTACCTGTAAGCTTACTTTCCCAGCATTCTGGAAACTCAGGTCAGTGTCATTCTCTTGCTGTTTTCCATTGATGTTGTGAAATTAATCAGTTGCTCTATATGGTATTTTTTGCTTCCTCAGTTGCCATGATCTGTAACCTCTTAAGTTACTTCCCTGTGGATTCTTTTCTTTGCTCTCCTATCTTCTGCTACTAGGGTTAATCTCATATTTTAATACTTATCTTGTTATAAGGATTATGTTATTAATTTTGCTATAATCTATGAATTAAGTTATCTTGAACATTTTTGTCAGTAAGCATCAACAGAAGACTGGGAATTAATACAGCTGGGGCTGAAAATTCAGTATTTATTCAGTATCTCATATCTTAGCCTACTTTCTTCACAGGTAAGAACTTCCCCATAAAGCTTTCAAGCTATATAGTAGTAAGTGCCTACTTATATCTTAATATAACTAACCATAAAACCCTATTACATATATTAATTGAAGCTCAGTTAAATGCCTACAGACAATGTCTGTTTCCTTGTGAGGGCAAGTAGATGGTCCTGTGCTGTGCAGTGCAGAACCTTGCTGCCAGATGTAAAAGAGAAACCACTTTCCAAGAGTAGTCAGATCGAAAAGCTTTCATGTTGAAGAACTAGATTTTATATAATTTATAGATTTTTATATTCCAATTTAGTACAAAAAATTTACTTCATGTTTTATTTCCCAAATTTTTTGAATGCATACAATCCGTAGGCATTTTATTTTTAGTAGTTGCCTCCTATTAGTACTGTCTAGTTTTCTGCACATAGTGAGAAAAAGATATTCCTCTGTATGTACCTTATGTGTATTATACTTGTCAAACTTACTCAAATAGTGGATCTCATCTTCATGTCCTTCTTTTTCTTTGAGAATATCATGTATTAGAGGAACTGGGTGGGAGGAAATCCTGAAACACACCTGCCTTTGTTCTGTTGGAAGCAATTCTGAATTGCCAGATGAGAAAAAATCCAGAGATAGAGAAAGTTGCATGCAGAAGGCTGTGTTAAGACGAACTTTTCGTAAAGTCAGATAGGAAAGGAAATACGAATTTAGGCACTGTTCTATATTTTAAAAATATAATAAAAGATTATGATAAAATAATTATGTTTATACTTCAGGATTGCAATCCATCCCTTTAATTTCCTCCTATGTTCCCCAGCTTCTAGTATTATTGTGATATTTTAGTCTTCAATACATTTTGATCACTTGTAACAGTTCTAAGACACCTGTAAACTGTGAATTCATTAAGGAAAAGGACATTAAATTGTTTAATCTAATTTTCTGTAAAAAATAAACTCCCTTAGAACTCATATATTTCTTTATCTTTTATCTTTTTTTGTCTGTGACTTCCTTCTGCACAAATTCTTTCAGTTAGACATTTAAATGTACATGCACCAATTTTACAGCCTAGTTCACTGCTCTGTTTCCCTGCATTACACCAAACTCATTTTGGATCTTTACATTTGTCTGTTTAGTGTGTTTGTGCTAGAACAGTACAAAATTTTAAGCTGTAAAACTACCGGATAAAGTACTGTTCTGGTAACAAATTATGTCAGAATTTGACTTTTTACACTTTGTTGTAGAAGACCTGTAAAATACTTGTCTTTCTTTTCTTTTTTTTTTTTTTTTTTTTTTTTTTTTCTTTCCTCTTTTTGATTGGTGAAGTATTTTTAAAAAATACAGAAGAAGTTTATAGATGGAACTATACCTTTAGGAAACACAAATCAAGCACAGCCGTATTACATGGCAACAGATATGAAGGGTTACATGCGACCTAATTTTTACGCACCTGATCATTAACATGTGACAGTTAATTAGAAACATTTCTGTAATTATTTTTAATCTCTGTTAATTTTAGTTATTTTAAAACTTCAGATGAAACCAAACTCAACCAACCAGTAACCCATAAACCCTAAATCTAAATGTTAGACTTTCCCAATTGCTTTTGAATTGATTGCGCTTTTCATACTCATCTAGGGCAGTCAATATGTTGCTTTAATCAAACCTTGCTGTAATGTTTTTATGGGTAAAAATTTGAAAGAGCTTATTCTTCAGGGATTTTGTCATTATTGCTTTTTTCTAACGTAGATCTAATTTAGGCAATTATGCACTTATGTATGTGTTTAAGTAAGACTTCTGAGTTTTGCTGCATTCAGAACAACATTTTTGAATAAACAGTCTTCAGTCTTTCGATAGTTTGTTTTCTGGGGTCATCTCCCTGTTAAGCAGAATATACAGTGAAATAGTTTCTAAAATATAAAGGGCTTAACTACAGTTTCTTTCATGGTGTAAAATCTTTGTACAATCTCAGGTAGGTAGACATCAGGCAAGTGGAATAGCCCCCAAGGAATCTTTCTTTACACTTCCATATTATGTATGTGTCATAATATAATATGTGTCATAAATTATAATGAGGTGTTTCTATTTATTATTTCTGCATGCCAGTCTAATGTGCTTGTCTTCTGTGTTGAAAGCACTTTATGAGATAAAATTCACTGTAAATAAATGTAACAGACTTCCAAAAATCAACCTCAGTCTATGGGAATATTGTAATCATAGATTAAAAATAATACATTGCAAATAACTCTTATATGGGATTTAAAAATATTTTCAGGCAGTAGAACTATCAAGTGTCAAATCTGAATTAAGAACGAAGAATTTTAGTTTGGGTACTTCTCATTACCTTGATAAAATGTGTTAATATATGAAATTTTTTTTTCTTTTTCTCCACCATAAATGAAGTCACTAAATTTTAGGGGATTTGTAGGAGCTGTAGTGATGCTTGAAGCCATTGTGCTGGCCAAAATAAACACTGGCTCAGCACACCATGAAAAGACTGGAGATCAAACAAACAACAAAGAATTCTCTGTTTTAGGAGCGACTGAAGACAGTGCTGCATGCAGCAGCTACACTTGCGTATTTTCAGACTTGCAATGGGAATTGATGTGATATGGTCCATCTAACATACAATTTCTTCATTACAACACTGATGCCAAACAACGTTCTCCCACAGTTCTGTGTGGGAATTCCATGTGCCTGTGGCTGGTGGAAGTTGGGCAAGGACATGACTGGTGTTTTCAGCAAGACTGTTCAATTCCCTCTTTCATTTTTTAATTTTTTTTTGCCCTGATATTTCAGTTTTAATTATATCTGTACTATTAACAGAAAAGGAAAAAAAGGAGTATGCATATGATGAATCAAAAATGTGGGTGGGTGGAAAGAAATGGAACAACTAATGGTTTGTCAGGTCTCTGTCTTAATAGAGTAAAATCTGGTAAAGTTAAATATCAGCAATAGAATCCAACCAGGTAGGAATAACAGTGAAAATAGTCAAGGGTGCAGAGAACAGGCAGTAATCTGAAGCAAAGATTTGGAACTGAGAGAGTAGCCTCAGGACAGGAAAGACAACTGGTGAGAGTAGAGAGGATCCAATTAAGTGAGAGTTCACCTAATGAATATAACAGAAACTAGTGCAAGATGAAACAACAATTAATTGCTGAAGTTAATATCTTTAGATGTATTTAAATGGAATTAATTAGGGTGAAATACAGTTACATTCCTATATGTAAACATTTGGTGATGCATAAATACATGTCTGCTGCTGACACCTGCCTGGTCTGTCAACATAAATATGGCAGTCCAGTAAGTCCATGCTCATTATCAAATAAAGTGATTCCTGTTTATACCATTTGTCCTTTCATTTTTCTGTGAGATGATTTTACAACTATCATAAACTGAATACTGTAATACTTTGCTGTTGCTTTAGCTCAAACTATAGTCAAACACTCCAGATTGTAGGTTTGCATTTTTTGAAAAAAAACTTCTGGGTTTTTAAAAAAATAATTTTTAAAAAATCAACATATTTTCTGAATGGAATTAAGTATTTTTTCCCTTTAAATGACATTACATCTTTACATTACATTGCCCAACAGGCTCTTAAAAACTCTTCAGCTTGTTCATAAGGAAAATTTGTTTGGCCAATTTTGTTTTTAAACTGGCACTTTCATGCAGCATCAGCCCAAATGACCCTCACAGAGGTGGATTATGTCTGTGGATGATTTAAGGGGGAGGACACCTGGTCTGGAGATGATTGGTTGGAATGTTGTTACAGAAAATTTTTAGGAGTTATATGACTTCTTTGGCATTGAATTTGATTTGATTTGATAAAAAAATAATTGGTGGCATGTGCTCACTGCAGCCTCACAGGGCAGTGGAAGTATGCTTTAACTGTAGAAGTGCAAAGCTCTGACATAGGGGAGCCCATCCACAGCAGGACCTTATAGAGCTTGTTAAAAATCATTAGGTTTTATTCTACCTTAGTAGTGATATCCAATGATATAGCATGGTGCAGGGGGCGTTTGAGGGAGTGCTCTTACACAAAACAGGAATGATTTGATACATTCAATGTCAAAAACCAGTAACCAGATGGAAATAGCTGTTACATGTTTTAGAATAGAAAAATTGATAGTTTCTAATGGAGTCATTACTAATTTATATTACACACCAAACTGACAAGATTCCGGGTGAAGCACATTGTGGCTGTCTTCTCCTTGGCTCTTGGGCTTCAGCCTGAGCTGACACAGCCCCTCTTTGCGAGCTTGGGGTTGACAAAGTTATTCCTGAGAACTGCTCTGAGGTGGCGTGCTGTTTGCTGTGAAAACATGGCCTAGCCTATGGAGTAGGCTCTTGTTAACTAGTTTTAAAATTCATTCACCTGGGCACCACACAACACAGTCTTGGTGACAACTAACCCGTGCTGCTCTTGGGTGGCAGCACTCTCTTCTGCTGCCAAAGTGTGCCTGTACATGTGGACAGGCATCTGCACCTGTACCAGCCACAGAACTTTCAGCTGAGCTTTACACCTCTAGGAGCCACCATGGGACCAAAGCAGCTTTCTGTGCACGGAAGCAAAGACCCGATTTTCCCCTTATTATGTTTTGCACTTTGTTGCAGCCTTTATTGAGAGGCTCCTCCTGTCTCTAGATTACTGTTTTGGGGGCTTGGTAGTGAGATACTTATTTAAAAAATAAATTAAAAAATTAAGTGGTCACTAGGGAAGTTTATTGTCATTTCCACTGAAAACAGTAGGCTTTTTAAAATGCAATATGTAACCCGTGTTTTCCAGCTATTAATTCTACATGAGGCAGTAATACTAATCCTGTAAAAAAATCCAGAAAAACCTGATTAAACTCA
>VXBN01011067.1:0-10637 GCA_013397395.1 Sinosuthora webbiana | reverse complement strand
GTGGCATTGGGCTACACTTCTTTTGTCTCTGGGAGCTTCTCTTGGAGGGGGAAGCTACCGTGAGTTTTGCGGGGGAGAGGTAAAAAGGATGGGGCTGGGGGCAGCTGCTCTCTCGTCCTTGGCATCAGAAGGAGCATGGTCAAGCTGTTGCTTACTGCAGGGAGAATACACTGTCACCACTGGAGTCCAGTCCTAGGGACCATCTGCTCGTGTGCCAGGAGTCCTGAGCTCGCCTTTTATTTGCTGCCCTGCTGGGAGCTGGGCCGCCGCTGTCCTGCCCCCGCCGCTTTCCTCAGCACTGCTCTGGACCTTTCTACGCTGTAGCCCCACACCCCCTGCCCTGCCAGAACGTTCCACAGTTCCAGCTGCCACCACAGAGCTTCTGGTACATCTCATCCACCAGCTCGGGATTTCTGCTCATTCCTGCCCTTCCAGCTTCGTGCTCCTCAGAGGCCGGCAGGAGCAGCGGGGTCAGGCTGCCCCGGGGTTTTGTGGAGCAAAGCCTCTCCTCCATCCCTGCCCATCTCGGATGAGAAGGCTGCCACGAGTTCCTAGTTCTGCTTTTGTTGTTAATGCCATAGTTATTGTTGTTTGTTTGCCTTGTTATACATACCAGTAAAGAACTGCTATTCCTATCCTCCTATCTTTGCCTGAGACTCCCCCAATTTCAAAATTATAGTAATTCGGAGGGAGAGGGTTTGCATTCTCCATTCCAAGGGAGGTTCCTGCCCTCCTTAGCATACACCTCTCTTTCCAAACCAAGTCATAGTTTTAACTCAAATATTCATGGTTTTAAAAATGGGTGCTTGATGTATCCAGATAATAAACTGGGCAATGGGTTCCCAAAACTTCCCCCATCATCCTGAGAATATAAATTTCCACTCTATAAAACCTGTGCCGCAGTTTCTGTAATCCACTTTAACATGTGAAAAACTATATAAGACTGTCCCAGGCTTATATACTATCCCAAATACATCTCCTGGTTCAAGCAGATAAAAGGAACTACCTTTTCCACAGCATGTTGTTAAGTTTAATTTATTGCCATAAGAGACTGTGGCACCTGGAAGCACAAATGGTTCTAAAAAGGGTTTAGCTAAATTTGTTGGTTGCTACTAAACACCATGATCTACAAAGCAAGTGCCAGCTCTGAGAGTTCCTAAACTTGTCATTGAAGCTGAGAAATGCCCTGTGGAAAGATTGGTTTCATGGGATAGTGAGAAGAAATGTGTCTTCCCTCACACAGAGAGATATTCCACAAACAGGTCTGGTATCAGTTTTGCTTGGGTATGGAAAGAAGGGGGTAAAAAACAGCATTTGAGTAGTACAACACCAGGGGGAAAAGCCCCATTCCTAAGGTAGTCACATGGCAAGTGAAACCATTTCAGTTTTAGCAAACCATTTTTACAACTTGAAGGAATATCAAGTTAGCAGATGATACTAGATTGAGAGGAGCTGTTGATTGAAAGACAGGGAGGCCCTGCAGAGAGACCTTGGCAAATGAGAGGGCTGTGAATCACCAGTGGTGTGATGTACAGCAAGGGCAAGTGCTGGATTCTGCACCTGGGGATGGGGCAACATGGATGTATGGACAGACTGGGGATGAGAGGCTGGAGAATGGCCATGGGAAGGGATCCAGGGGTCCTGGTGGATGGCCGGGTGGATGTGAGTCAGCAGTGTCCTGGAGCCGAGAGGCACATCCGTGTCCTGGGGGATGAGGCCCAGAAATGCCAGCTGGGCATTGTCCCTCTGGGCTGGGGCAGCCTCACCCGCAGTGCTGGGCACCATGAGGTAAAATAAAAGACATTAAGCCATTTGAGAGTTTCCAAAAGAGGCCATGAAGATGGTGAAGGGCTTGGAGGAGCAGCTGAGGGCACTGGACTGGTTCAGCTGCAGCAGAGGAGCTGAGGGCAGAGCTCCCCAGGGCTGCAGGGGCAGCTCCGAGCTCTGCTCTGGGCCAGGGACAGCTCCGAGCTCTGCTCTGGGCCAGGGACAGCTCCGAGCTCTGCTCTGGGCCAGGGACAGCTCCGAGCTCTGCTCTGGGCCAGGGACAGCTCCGAGCTCTGCTCTGGGCCAGGGACAGCTCCGAGCTCTGCTCTGGGCCAGGGACAGCTCCGAGCTCTGCTCTGGGCCAGGGACAGCTCCGAGCTCTGCTCTGGGCCAGGGACAGCTCCGAGCTCTGCTCTGGGCCAGGGACAGCTCCGAGCTCTGCTCTGGGCCAGGGACAGCTCCGAGCTCTGCTCTGGGCCAGGGACAGCTCCGAGCTCTGCTCTGGGCCAGGGACAGCTCCGAGCTCTGCTCTGGGCCAGGGACAGCTCCGAGCTCTGCTCTGGGCCAGGGACAGCTCCGAGCTCTGCTCTGGGCCAGGGACAGCTCCGAGCTCTGCTCTGGGCCAGGGACAGCTCCGAGCTCTGCTCTGGGCCAGGGACAGCTCCGAGCTCTGCTCTGGGCCAGGGACAGCTCCGAGCTCTGCTCTGGGCCAGGGACAGCTCCGAGCTCTGCTCTGGGCCAGGGACAGCTCCGAGCTCTGCTCTGGGCCAGGGACAGCTCCGAGCTCTGCTCTGGGCCAGGGACAGCTCCAAGCTCTGCTCTGGGCCAGGGACAGCACCCAGGGAGTGGCTGGAGCTGGGCCAGGGCAGGCTCAGGCTGCAGAGCAGGGAAAGGTTCTGCAGGGAAAGGTTCTGCTCCCCCCAGAGCGTGCTGAGCCCAGGCTCCCCAGGGAACGGGCATGGCCCTGAGGCTGCCAGAGCTCCAGGAGCCAGGATACTGCTCCAGGGATGCACAGGGGGGATTGCTGTGGGGTCTGGGCAGGGACAGGAGCTGGATCAATGATCCTGGTGGATCATTGATATGAGATGAGAATATCCATCTCTGTGATTCCCTCATTCCATGACAGAAACAGTTGCACTTTTTCAATGAGGAATGGCAGTAGCACATTAGGAAAATCACAGGAGGGACGTTGTTCCTGTTATTCCCAAGGCAGGCAGAAATGGGTATTTGCACAAAAAGAGGATAATTCTGGTCTTTATAAAAGGATAAAATGAACTCTTAACAATTTTTAATCAAATGGCAAATAGCAGCATCTTATTAACTAATAAATTCACCAAGAATTTAGGGAATTTAATCCATTAATCTTAAATCTCTGCATAGACAGGAAGTCATTCAGATAATGAGTCACCTGAGGCAATAAGATTCAGTAGAAATCAAGCAGCTAATTTTTGTCTGTGCCTGTGAATATTTCTTGCAAGAATCCTATCTCTTTCTCTTGAGAGAAGTATTATTAGCACCTTCTGCACTCCTTTCATGCCAGAATGCTGGAGGAACCACATGCAGGGCTGGGTCTCTGTGCACTTTCAGGCATTCATCCCTTTTTTTGATGCTGAATAATTAATGAAGAGCATTTGCAAATAGAAACTTGTCAAACAAACATTCCATCTAAATTTGTCTATTTGTTTGAACATTTAAATTCCTCAGCAATTTGAAGAGTGGCTTTTTGTGCATTTACCTACTTCCAGTAATGCTTTTCCCACTGGAAGAAACACCCATTTCTTCTTATTTTTTTCAATCTAATCTTCAGATAATTGCACCAAATAAGTTTCTTTTATTTCTTAGCATATTTGGCTTTTTGAATTTTCAGTTTCTACATAAGAGCTTAGAATCAAATGACTAAAATGTGATGTATCAGAGTGTGCATGTGGTGGGGTGATGTGATGGAATTCAGGAATACCAGCAGGGAAAAATCAATGTTTACCATGATCTTTTCTCAGTGTGAAATGGACTGAGAAAGGATGTTATGTACCATGAAATCATGTAGAATGACCTTGAAAGAATTTGAAAGGTAATCATGAGCATTCTGTCTGAGCCTGCAGATTTATTGTAGCACAAAGATGCTGTGAGTTCACCTATTATACTCCGAAGTAAACAGACGATTTATAATGGACATCTGTATGATTAAAAGCTCGGTCCCCAGAGAGGTGTGAGCACCTCATAATTTACAAACTGAAAAACAGTGACTGAGATATCAGAGACATTCCTCATGCTTGGAATTAATTTCATATTAAGGGAATGTAGAATGGGGCCTCTTTCTCCACATCAGAGGGAGTGATTAAAAGTTTACTGAGCATTTTTATTTTTTGCTTTCTGACTCTGACTTCATGTATATGATTATTCTGGAATTTTTGCATGCAAAAGAGACTTGGGAAAGAGTCCTTCTATTTTAGAGTCTGTGATCATCAGAAATTTGTTCTCTGTCCAACCACCACAGGACAAATGTTTATCACCCAGTTATCCTCAGTCTGGTCACAATTCCTGGTCACAATCTCCTTTAACTTCCCTCTTGTGCCTCTACCCATGAAAGACAATATTTCATAAGGATCCAATAGGAAGATAATGAACCTCACTACTAAATAAACATAGTGTGAGTGAGAGGTTTGCATGTGGATAAAAATAATTCTGAAAAATTTAATAAGCTGGTTGTGTTCACAGTGATGCTACAGAACAGAATGTCGAAATCCATTCCATTCTGGAATATTTTCAGATGCCTTGGAAAACTGCAATTGACCCGTACAACCTGATGTTTTGAAAACGTCTGAATGATGCTGCACCCAAGGTACTTCTGTATTTGAAACACCTGGAAAATCTATTCTTGCTCTTTTCATTAGTTTAAAAATAATATAGAAGCGCTTCTGTAGGTTCATTTCTCTGTCACTGAATTTTGGTTGTATTTTTATTAATTTGTGTCAGCCAGGTGATTTTCAGCTGCCATCATTCTCCCATCTGCCTGCATGACCTCCTCTGTCGTGGTCTGATCAACCCGACTTGAGGAACAGGATTCCCCCTGATTTGGGTGTACAGGGTCAATGGCTTTACCGTGATCCAGCCATAAAGACAGGCTGCTGGCTTTAATCAGGACAACTGTCATTGTGGGCCTGCCACGGCTGCCAGTGAAGTAAAAGGAGCAGGTATGACTGTGGTTGCCCGAAAAGCAATTTATTAAGGCCATACCCAGTAGCACCAGGGGATGAAGCCCTGAGGTGGGCAGCCAACAGAAGATAAATATTACAGGGAACAGAACATTATATAACCTTGGTAACAGAACAAAGAACCTGTGAAGAACAACGTAACCATATACAGAAAAGCAACTGACCAATTATTAGCACACAACCTTATTTGCAACAGCCTATCTGCATAACAATTCCCATGATCCCTTTCTTCTCACCATAACCTGAATGAACATAAGTTTCCCTGCCTATGCTCCCATTTCCCATGGCCATGGAAGCTGATGCCTCCTGGGCAATCAGTTGAGGCCAGGCCATTGTCCATCCCAACTAGTTGAACTCCCACACTCCTCTGCAAGTCTTGCCTTAATGTTATTTTTTGATGTGATTCTTGATGCCCTCCACTTATCCAAACCCAACTACTAAATGGACAAATCTATGAGACAGTGTTTTCAACATTTTCGTAGTGACTATAGATGTAATTAACTCACAGTTGTCTCAAGGAAGGTTAGTAACATCATGCAATATTTTTGTCTATATTTTTATAACAAAAATCAAAATTCAATTCTTCCTTTCCACCACTCACCATCAACTCTCAGGCACCACCGTCTATTTATTGTATGAGCTGGAACAGCCTTGAAGTAGAGGGTTATTTTTTTTTATCATAGGTGTATTAGAAGTATTTAAAGTATTTGCAAATTCTTCTGCTAACTAGAAAGAACATTTTCAAGGTACACACTTAAAATGGAAGCATTAAGAACATTGGTTTGCAATGGTAAATCTTGATACATATATATTTTTTTCCTTTTCTCTGTCAGCTGTAATGGTGTTATAGATGTGTATTAGGGAAAGCACATTATTTTCCTTTGAATTGTGTGAGTCAGAATAGATTTGTCTCTTTTCTCATCAAAGAATATTTTGACTAATTTTCTTAGGCAGTATTTTATGGAAAAGGTTTAGCTTTGAACTTTTTTCCACACTGGGAAAATTTAAAACTAATTGTTTTTTTTTTTTTTTTTTTTTTTCTAAACTGGGAGCTTTACCTATGTTTGCATTGCAGAAAGTGTGAGAATGAAATTTCATTCCTTTCACCTGTCATAGATGAACATTTATAGGCTGTGCTCCATTGCAGTTAGAGGAAAAAAATAGTAGCTTATATTTCCCTCTAGGAGGCCCAATCTTTTCAGACGCTGGCTTCAAAAAGGCCCAGACTGAGTCACTCAAGCCACTTTTTAATAATCACTTACCTCGATGTGCTGCATTTAAGTACTGCTTCAATAACCTGAATTGGAGAGGATCAAAATTACTGGACGTTTGTGAAAAGTTGGGCCTAAACACCCACTATAGTGTCCAAGAAAAGTTGTTCACAGCAGTTTACTGTGGAAGGGGTGGAAAGGGAGGTGACAACTGTGAGTTCAAAAATCATGAGGAGCAGCCCCTGAACAAGAATCATCTTCTCAAGCCATTGTTTCCCCCTCCCATGATGAATTGTGGAACCATCACATTTAGGAACTAAATGTACATGTCTCTTTTTCCTCTGTGCTAACTTGTGATTCCCACCTGTGCCTGGCTGAGTTTTCTATTTGTCCTCATGGCTGTTCTGCTGGGCAGAATGATGGCATTTCCATTATGTTCCAAATATTCCTCAGCCCCAAGGTTTCAGTTCAAGTGACTTAGTTTTTCCATGTCAGAGAGCTAAAGGACTATGCAGCTTTTATGCAGGTGAAATTTCCATTACCCATAAGCATCTCCTGTGGAAATTTCTCATAAAGTACACATTTTAATTAAAGTTTTTGCTTCCTCATCTTAATCATGGAAAAAGTCTTGTATTCAGAATACTAGTGGAATATCCAACACATAACTCTGCTACAGATCCACTCTATCCTTAAAAATTATCTGCCCTTCACTGTGAAAAAACTCTCCCAGCAGAGCAGCACAGACATATAACTAACTATCTTCTAAACTTTGTATCAATGAATATTGTTTTCTGTCATCACAATTGCACCATGAAATATGAAAGTTCAATTTCCTCTTCATTTCCTTTTAATAAAACTTCTGCTCATTTCATTTTTGAAGAGAGATTGGATCTAAATTACTTCGATTTCTTCTGGCCCAAGTGAATGTTTCAAGAGAGGATCTGAAACCCTTTGAAAACCCACCAAAGAGATCAAGGGCTGTGTTCTGAGGGGTTTTGTACTCACATTCTCATCTCTCTTTTAATACAGGTCTTTTGTATTTAGAAGTGGCAGTATTGATTCCAGGACATGGTTGCAAGAAGCATAAATATTGCACCCGCTGATGGAGCTGCTGTTCAAAGCTTAACAAACAGCAAGTTTTCTGTTAAAACTGTAGGAAAGGGAATTAATTACAAGAAAATATGTGCAAGATTACTTATCAGCAAAGCCATTTTATGTTATAGACCTTATTCATCATTCCCAATATGCACAGAGAGAATTTGGGTGGATGGGATCTGTATGATCTTTACCATTGTACCTACCCATGATCAAGTCAGTGGAATTAAACCAAAGGAAAACATAAATAGGATAAATCAAATGCAGATTTCACAGGTTGGCTCTTCATGCAAGTTCCATTTTTTTCCTTTTGGTTTTCTTTGATAAACATGGGAGTTTTTCCTAAAATTACATCAACAATTCAGAGTAAACTCAGTTAATGCATTAATAGCTTGGGCTTGTGGGTCATGGATGTGCCTGATCACTGAAGTTAAACGTTTCTGGGCCAAGTAACACAGAACCACAGAATGGTTTGGGTTGGAACAGACCTTAAAACCCATCCAGTGCCACCCCTGCCATGGGCAGGAACACCTTCCACTGTCCCAGGCTGCTCCAAGCCCCAGTGTCCAGCCTGGCCTTGGACACTGCCAGGGATCCAGGGGCAGCCACAGCTTCTCTGGGCACTCTGTTCCAGGGCCTCCCCATCCTCCCAGGGAACAATTCCTTCCCAATATCCCATCTATCGCTGTCCTCTGGCAGTGGGAGCCATTCCCTGTGTCCTGTCCTCCGGCCCTTGTATCCATCTTGTCAGCTCTTTCCCCACAAAACAGAAGCCTGGCCCTTCCCATGGCATTGAATGTTTCACATTGTTAATTCACTTCAGCTAAAAGGTATGTGATGAATGCTGTGAAATTGATGGAATTTTTGCCTAAACCTCTCTGACAGAGGTTTGGTATTTCTACTGTTTTCGAAGATGTATTGGGACTGTCACACACAAATAGCAGCAGTTGTCTCAGGGTGCGTAACTTCCTGCATATGTGTCTTCATTAGTGAGAGAATGTTCATACTCAAGAAAGCAGATTTTTTTTCAGCCTTTGTTGTGGGTCCAAGGAAGAGGCACTGGATGTTCCAGCTGTTATGGAAGTGATATTTCATCCCTGGGTTGCATAGTATGGCTGACAATGAGTCCCTGTTCATAATTGGTCTTCGGACAAATCACAACCCTCTAATTTTTGTGACACATAAATCCAGGAAGGAGAAGTGTTTCTGTCTGCGCAGGAGTGTTGTATTTTTCTGGGGAATGTTTTTTCCTCAGGACCCCCTAAAGCATGTAACTATGTAGTTTGACCTTCCTTTCTTTCTTGACCTAATTGGCTGAGTTCCAGCCATCCTTTCCTGAGTAAGAGACTAGATAAGGCCCTCTACTTCCTTGTTCTTTCTCTTAACCCCCTGAAACCCTTTGAGAATAAACGCCTTGGAATAATCCTGGGGTAAGAGCCTCTTTTGGAATCTTTTATCCTGTCCCATGAGATATCCCTCCAAAGCCTCTCAAGAAACTGAGCTAGCCCGGGGGGCTGCGGGGGGATATTTCAGTTGGTGCTCAATGTAGGTTTTAATGAAATATTAAAAGCCCACGCAATAGCTGGAGCCCTATTAAGGGGTCTCAAAAAGCTTTTTAAGTAGTTCAACTACCCTCACACCTATCAACTGCTTTTCGCACGGCTGCGGGGTGGGGGAAGGGTCGGTAGCTTGCTCCATGCCACACGCAAGTCGGCTCGGGACAGGGACTTCTGATGCTGCTGCACGACCACCCACGGTCCACGGGAGATAGGTGAGATCCCCTTCGTGTTGCGGCTACCCTGGGAATAGCCCCTAGCTGGGTGGGGACTCTTGCCAGTGATCGTGGAAACCGCACAGCTGCTGGGGGTGCACTAGGACCCAGCGGCGCGGTTTGTAAAACGCGGTTTCTTTGGGGGTTTTTTTGCTGGCCGGAGCTCCGCTGCAAGCGGGGCTGCCCCGGTTGGCAGAGCCCACGTTTTGGGGGTGAACACAGCACGGGTTGGTTCCCAGAAGCCAGGTCACGGCGGCTGGACCCCCCCAGTGCCCCCGGAGACGGCAAGAAGCGGAACAGCGATGCTCTCTCGGCTCTGGGGTTTCCCTGCGGGTCCCTGCTCTCTCAGCTGAGAGCGGGTATCGGGAAAAGATCGTGCTGTGGTTTTTTTTCGCGTCAGGAGTTAGATATTGGACATATAGCTCTTAAAACATCACAAGCATGGGCGTATGGTTATCTGTTCACCAAAAGAGTGCACTAAAACAGCTTAAAAATATTTTAGTTAATGTTAGAATCCCTAAAAAGTTACTAACACATTTTGTCTGCTGACTGTCGGCTGAGATACCAGATTCTGCCTTGCAAGATTTGAATTCCGTTTCATTTTGGGACAAAATTGGACAATTATTAACTTTAAAAGTCGAAAATGGTGATGAGAAAGCTTCTCTATTTATCCCAATATTCTTGCAAGCTCGCAAGCAGCTGTTACAAGCAGAACTAAGCAGACAGTCACAGATAAATTCCTCAAATAATCTTTGCCTTTTCCCTACTTCCTATGTCCCCGAAATGGAGGGGCTTAGCGAGTCTCCCCAACAGAAACAGGACTCCGAGACTGACCATACCAGCCTGGGACTCCTGAACATCCCACAGCACTGCGTGGTGGGAGAGAATGGCAGACACCGTGTGTTTGCTTCTTCTCCCACAACCCCTTCTCTCCCCTAACCCCCGCCCCCACTCCATATCCTTTGTCCAACCCATTCGTGCCTTTGGCTGTCCCGCCCCATCCTTCGTCCCAGCACCTCCCCCTCCCTCCGAGCTACTGCGGGGATGGGGGTGGGCCCCTTGCAGCCTCCAGCCCCGGCGGGGACGGGGGTGGGCAGCTCCCAGCCCACAGCCCTGGCCAGAGGTGGGGGGGATTCACTCACGGCAAGGGGACATGAGCAGCCTCCCCCGAGAACCCGAGAAGGGGGGGGAGCTGCCTCTTTCCAGACCCCAGGGGATGGGAGAGGGAATACCTCCTGCCTCACTGGACACTGGAAGAGCAGTAGATTATTCAGGAAGCATACCCACTGCTGCGCCTGTTATTTACCTTGGTCATAGAGGAGGCATGAGAGCTTATCAGCCGTTATCATATCAAGATAAAAAGGAGATTTGCAAAATACAGAGAGAATTTGGAAGATCCAGTGAAATTTTTAAAGGCATGATGAAGGCAACTTTTAATTCAAATGAGATGGTACCCAGTGACATCAAAGACCTATTTAGATGTCTGTTAACCCCCTCAGAATATGATCTGTGGGAAAGCAGGTGAAAAAGAGCTTTGACAACACTATTAAATGAGATTCAAATTCCTGGCGAAGCAAAAGA
>VXBN01011046.1:0-10133 GCA_013397395.1 Sinosuthora webbiana | reverse complement strand
GGGCTTCTCATCTCTCTCTGTTCAAGCACCTCATAAGATCACAAGATCACAACTACTAATTCAATTCACTCAGTCAATCACAGATACCTTCGCTCAAATCCACAAATCTAAACAATCATCTTCCCAAATGCATATTTTTCCCACAATTTAAATGGAATACCAACATATTACAGTTCATTACCATACCATCCAGTTTAAAATGACAACTCCTCAGTCCTTTCTCCCAGTTAGTCTTTTCACTCTCCCTTCACTGACTCCATGCTGTGTCTCCTTATAGTTCAATCACTTTGTTCTCACTCAGGGAAGAGCCAGAGCTTTGGAAATTCCATCTGGTGTTAGGAAAGAGTTAAATCTTGCTCAGGTGTACAGAGGGCATGATGGTTCTTCCCAGCAGTGACTGAAGGTGGTAGGGTTAGACCTTACTGGGCTGGACCAGAGTCTTTGGGTTCTGGCTGCTGCAGGGCCACTTGCCCAGCTGCACAGCCACCTTTGACCTCAGCTGCATGATCTCTCAAGCAGGCTGGGCTTTCCTTCCCCCCCTTTTCTTCCTCTGCCCGGGAGTCACCAGAGGGGGAAGGGGGCTCGGCCCTGGCAGAAAAGCAGCAGGGTGTTTTACAGGTGCTAAAAAACCAGTCTGGGCCGGGATGGGGGCATATGCTCATCCCCTCCCCTGGCCCAGGAGTCACTAGGCAAGGCGGGCCTTCCGTAAAAAGCCCGGGCCTGGGCAGACTGGGCCGTCCTGGCCCCCCCACAAGGAGAGAGCCGGGACTGCCTTACCTCCTCTGGGGCCAGAAGGAAAAGGGCAGTTCCCTGGGAGCCTCTGATATTTAACCCTTGGAGGTTCATGTAGACGTATCTCTTCCTAATTGGTTTGTCAAGCTATAACTTCGTGAAAAATCACTTCCTGGCCAAACTACCACAATGGGATATATCGCTGGCTGGGGGAAGCTAGGTTTGTCAGGTTAGGTGGAAAGTCTCATTTGAACTAGACCCATGCTGTCTTTTGTCCTCCTGTCTGCAAAGGGCCCTTGCTGGTAGGATCACAGAAAACACTTAGCATTTTTTAATAGAACAAAAAGGGGGAGTTGTGACAGTACAGCTGGACTGTAGCCGGATAAATAAATCTGGCCATAACAGAAAATCCAGCTTGGCTAAGCCTAGTTTGTTCAAGAACAAGTCCCTGGGTAAGCAATGATAGAATGGATTTGAAGTTACACAGGGGACCTCAGCCAATCCCATTCAACCCTGAATGCAGACATAGCACTGGTCAGAGAGCTGGGTGGTGCTGGGACCCCAACCAATCAGTTGTCTAAGCCCGGGAGTTTTGAACCCGCTATAAAAGAGGACCCCAAACAATAACCTGGGCTGTTTGTCTCATGGTCACTGGTGCATTGAGTCGTGTCTGTTTCCAACCTACTACCATAACATAATAGGGTTTTGCTACAACTGGGTGTTTATCCTCTGTTATTTTGTTAATTCCCTTTAAATCCAGCAGTAATTGATAACTCTGACCATCAGCCTTCTTTACTGGCAGGAGAGGCGCTGCTGTATTTGGATTCACATTCCACTAATAACCCAAATTTAAGGAACTTTTCAATTACAGGTGTCAGTTGCCTACAACCTTCTCACTTCAAAGGGTATTGTTTCTGTCTTACCCATGTATCCCCTAATTTGAGTGTAATGCTCACAGGCTCTGCTCTTTTCGATCTCCCAGGAAAATCACTAGCCCACACTGCTGGAATGATAGCATCTTCAACTTCTTTGGGAATTTCACCACAACTCTCCTGTATGAAAAGGGCAGCAGCTTCTACAAATTTAGTTTCAAGACTCCCTCCTGTTGCTTTAACTTTTTATGCTTTTCAGTGTTTGCATTTTGTTCTCATGTAGTTTTAAAAAAACAATGTATATTTTTAGAATTTTTCTATTTTGTTTACATATTTCTCTTCTGGGAGGAGAAATGTGATTGGTGGTAATCTTCACCAACAAAGTCAAAGAGGTGGCAACCTATGTAGCCAATCTTTTGCCTTCTGAAAGAAATGTATATAAGATGGAGTCAAAAAATTAAATATAAAACTTTTCTGCTGACCTTCCTGCTGCCTGCTTCATTCTTTCGTGTCCCTAAGTGCAACACCCCGCTCTTTGTAAAATTTAATTTCCGCTTCTAATTTCTCCAGTAAATCCCTACCCAACAATGGTTTGGGGGAGTTTGGCATATAGAGAAATTGATGAGTCACCCAGTGTTTTCCCAACCTAAATTTTAAAGGTTGGAAGAAAGGCCTTGTTTCACTTACCCCTGTAGCACAAATCACTTCTACAGTATCTTGACTCAGTTTCCCTTTTAAAGTATCTAACACAGAATATGTTGTCCCTGTATCCACCAGAAATTCAACATCATCTTTCCCCAGCTTAGCTATAACCAAAGGGTCTGTCAGGATAGATCCCTTCGGTCCTCCTCAGTCCACATTCACAGGCAGTTTGGAAGCTTAGTGTGTCCTTTTTGTCAACATCAGGCACTCCTTTTTCCAGTGTCCCTTTTTTTTGCAAAAAGCACATTGATTTTTATCCAGAAAAAAGTACTCTTTTTTGACGCCTTAGATAACTCTTCCTGATCACACCTCTTACCCTGCTGGTGCTTATCCCCATCTGTAGAATCCCTGTTTTGATATACTTTCCAAGCTATGTCTAACAATGTAATGCCTCTCATCTGTTTTTTGCAGCTTTGTCCTTATGTCACTTGCAGATTGGCCTATAAACAGATAAACCAGGTGGGACTTCTCTTCAGGTGCCTCAAGATCCAGATTTGTGTATTTTTGTGCAGCCTCGTTAAGCCTATTCAAGAAGTCCATAGGTGTTTAATTCTTGTCTTATAATTTGGACCAATTCACTGCTTTGGGAATAGCACCTCTTATGCCAAACACCACTCAATTCTGAGAACGTTTTAACCTCACCATTAGTTCTGTTACATTAGGGTCCCACCCTGGGTCATTTAAAGGGAAAATATCATTAACTGGCTGTTGAAGAGTTCTGGCTGCTATTTGGGCCTCTATAGCAGTTATAACAGTTCTTCTAACCATCTTTCTTTCAGTTTCATCTAATAGTGTGTCCATCATTGCATCTAGATAGCTCCAGTCTGGGTTTTGTGTCTTAATAGCCTTGTCTACAAAATTAGCCACCTTTTCTGGATTTTCTCTATACCATCCAACTGAGGCTTTCCACTGCTGCAGCTCAGCAAGACTAAAGGGAACCTTAATATAGACAGGACCTTGGTTACTGACTGCCTGCCTCAAAAGGGCTTGTATTGCTGGTCCTTCCTTTTTTGTATCTTCCTTTTTAGAACTGGTAGGTTTAGCTACAGGACTGAGTGCTTCTATAGCTTTCTGTGCCGCTTTTCCCCTTTTCCTTTTGGCTGCAGCAGCTTTGTCCTCAGCTTCCTCTTCAGAGGAACTGTCTGTATCTGTGCTTTCTGATTCTCTTTTTATCAAGGCTGTTCCACTGGTACTGGGTGTTACATCAGCCAGGTGGTGGTCAGGAGATCCCCTCTTAGCCCCAGCGCCAGCCGCACAGTGGCACAGGGCAGCCCCTGTGTCTGACTTTGTGGTTCCTCCGGCACCAGGAGTTACATCATCTCCTGTGCCCATCCTCACATAGGCACGGACAAGTGTAGTTTCCATGGAAACCTGGGCACACACAGTTTCCATGGAAACCCAAGCATGTGCCGTTTTGATGCAAAATTATGCATGCACCATCTCGATGGGAGGTCCTGCCCCCATTGTCTCGATGGGCGGTCCTGCCCCTGCCCACTGTCATTCAGGGAGTGGTGAGGGAGGCAGGGACACCGGAGAGGGAGGTGACGGTGGCGGGGGAGGCAGCAGCATGGAGGCGCCTCTCCCCTCAACCTGGGTGCTACCATATCCACATCAGACATGTCTGCATTATTAACACAGACTGGGTCAGGGAGAGGCTCCTCCTTTTTATCCTTCCTCATTTACCCTCCTAGAACCATCAGAAACTGATCTTTCTTAGGTTTATGTAAGTCTGGTTGATTTGAAAAAATCATAAAAATCTCCACATACAAAACCTCCTGCCAATGCTCTACCTGGTGGAGTTGGAATAATAATTTTGATATTAATTTTCTTTCTAAGCTGCCAAATGGAGGCCAGGTCCTTTTTTTCTCTAATTCCTGCATAGGCCATACCTGCGTAGAAAGCCGAACTATTTCCTCCCTGAAAAGAGATGTCTTTTTGCCTGTTAGAATGCACCAATATTTTAATATTAAATCTAATGGGGAATTTCTGGGATCTCTATTTCCTCCTCACTCGAGAATATGCATCCCATGTTTCTATTTACAAACAGAAAAAAGCCACTGAGGAAAGAGAATCCACACAGAAGACAAAAAGTATTCCCGGCTGGGATCCGAAGTGGGGTCCCTGATATTCAAAGACCAGCGATTAGCGCTGGCGACACCTGACCACAGGCCATGCTTTGGAATTATAGTCTTAAGGTAATGTTAAGGGAAATGTGTCCCCTCCTTCCTCACAGCCGGACAGAACCACCACGGGAACCAGCGGAGAACGAAAAAGACAAAAGCCCCCCTACGGGCCCCCAGGCCTTTTCTCTGCCCCAAACAAAACTACAGGAGATCTCCAAATGTGAAAATCACAAATGCTAGCAACAAAATACTGCCTTTTAACACCTATGAGTTACCTTTGCTTCCATGCCGGATTCTGGAACCCCCGGAGTTCCTCGTATTGCCATAGAAAGCTCCCGTTTTAAAATGCTGGCAGAACAGGGGTAGCGAGATGTTCCTCAATCTGAGAAGCCATATTCAGAAGTCCCTCTTGTTCTGGCAGAAAGTTGCCAAGAAGCTGTTTCATTTTTGGCCCCTAAAATTATGAGCCAGACACAATTAGGTGATAAATGCGGTTACCTTTTATGAAGGGTCCCTTCAAGTGCACAACACACTGAAATACATGCTGAAAATGCACTGAAGGTGCGCACATGACACAGAGTGAGGACAGTTTTAAAAGTTTAGCAAATTAACAGAATTGACAAAAATCCCCAATTAGAAACACAGATGCAGATGATTAGGTAATTTCCCCCCTTGGTTCAACCCTCTTCTGAAGCCCCCCTTTTGCTACTAGCTAAACTTTGTTTATGAGAAAGTGTCTTGACCTTGGTTCTCAGATGATAGGATAGGGCATTAGGAATGTGTTTTGTCTTTCTTTTTAACAGGGTATGTAAAATGCTAGCTACGAATCTATATAGTTATACAATAATAGGCTAGAGAGCTACAAATATATATGAAAAATATATAAAAGCAAAAATGAGTCTGGCATCACCCTGGCAGCAAAGGCAACCAGGAGTATCAACAAGAACTTTGCCAGTAGTTTAATGGAAATGATTATTCCCTTTTACTCAGCACTCATTAGAGTACATCTACAATACTGTGGTCAGAATTAGGCACCTTAATACAAGACAGACATTGACAGACTGGAGTAAGTTCAATGGAGGGCCACCAAGATGGTCGATGAGCTGGAGCAAATGCTCTGTGAGAAGAAGCTTAGGGAGATGGGCTTATTCAGCTTGGAGGAAAGAAGGTTATGGAGTGGGGGGAAGACAACTAATTGCAAAATCCCCACCTCCCAACTCCTGCAAGGAAGTTATCAAGATGATTCAGCCAGGCTCTTAACAGTGGTGCATGGTGGAAAGATGAGAAGCAATAGGTCTTAATGGAAGCAAGAAAGGTTCAAATTAGATATGAGATTTTTTTTTTTTTTTAACATGAGGAAGGTTAAGCAATGGAGCTAGGGTCCAGAGAATCTGTGTAGTCTCCATTCTTGGAGGTTTTCAAGACAAGATTGGGAAAAACCCCTAGCAATTGTAATCTGATCTCATAGCTGACCTTGCTTTGAGCAAAGTGAATTAGAGCTCCTGGACTCCCTTCCTACTTGAATTATCCTATGATTCTACAGCTCCCTGCTGCAGAATAGGCAGACATTTTGTTCTTGTAGGCTGAGGGAAGCTGTGCTAGTGTGATGCTATGCTAGGAGTAGATGATTTACAGTGCCCTGAAAAACTTCTGCAGTGAGCACACTCCCCACTGAAGGAGAAAAGTCCCTTCTACTCTGAATTATGCCATGATCCTGTGATATTCCAGGAAATCAGAAAAATAGGGGTAGGGGAGGAGGAGAAGTAGAAGGAAAACTTTGCTGTGGCAGCATGTCTGACTAAAATTATCAGCAATTAGTGGGTAACGCATAACTCAGATTTGTGCATTTATAGAAGTGCTTAGTATGTTTTTGTTTGAAAATTAAGGTGATTAGAGTTTAGAATGTGGTTGTGTTCAGGGCAGCACTGAGCCAGCAGGAGCACAGAATAACCAACTGACAGGTAATGAAGACTCTACAGATTTGACACCAAGAACTTTCCGTGGCAAAGTAAATTACCTTGATTGCTGACCTATTAGCTAGCAGATTATATTGGGTGTATGTGGCATGGTTTTGACAGCTGAGGCAGGGATTACATGGGTGACCTCTGTAAGAAGACACAGCTGGTTCCAGATGGTTCAGTAATGTCCCCACCACAGGCCACACCTGAGCCCATCAGTGAAGCTGGTAAGGGCTGTGTGAAAACATGTTTAAGAAAGAGCAGACATGCCAGCGACTGGGGGAAGGGGGTGCAGAAGTGTGAAAAACAACAATGTGAACACCAAGGTCAGAGAAGAAGGAGATGAAGGAGGTCCTCCCTGATTCCCATGGAAGAGACCACAATGAAACAGGTCCATGGAGAACCCATGCTGGAGCAGATTCTCCTGGCAGGTACTGCAGCCCTTGTTTTATAGGCCAATACTTTCTGACCTGGTTCTTTTAGATCTTTCGGAAAAGGAGATATTGTGGTTTAAAAGACAGGTGTCTGTAAAGGAAGGCGGGAACCTTAGTGGAATAGGAAGTATGACCCCCTTCCCTCCAAGTTATAACTTTGAAATTACAGGGCTTTCAGGCAAAGATATGGGAAAAGGAATAACAGTTTTTAACTAGAATATATATACGAGACTGATGCCTTGGAAG
The DNA here is from genome assembly GCA_013397395.1 of Sinosuthora webbiana. NCBI lineage: Eukaryota > Metazoa > Chordata > Aves > Passeriformes > Sylviidae > Sinosuthora > Sinosuthora webbiana. The sequence continues at coordinate 3,066 of VXBN01011046.1, read as the reverse complement.
GCTAATGAAACAGAGACTGGACAAAGCTAGAGGATAAAGTATGTATTTATTGAAAGGCCTCCGGGATCTACCTTGGGCAGGACAGGAGCCTGACCAAGTCTGCACCCAGGGTAGACTAAGAATAGTCACAAAATGGCTGACCAGTTATGAGATCTTACATTTTTATAAGTTTTGGTGCATTTGCATATTGGGGTTTAATTGTCTAATTACAGCTTCAGATTGTCAGGTCTCATCCTTCTTGTTTTCTCTCTTCAGTCCACTGTTGTTTATGCTGTTGGGCTGAAAGTTGTCCTTGGTTCTCAGCAGGAAAAGGATTTGTTTTGTCCACCTAATCTGTGAAGAGAGCTTATTGGAGCTTAATATGAGGCTCAGAACTACTTCACTAGGCAGGACAGAATCTGCAAATATGAAAGCTAAAGCTTAAGGCATCGAGACAAATAAGCAGCAACAACAAACAAAACAGAAACTGAATAACAGCCTTCTCTTGCCTGTCAAGCAATTTTTCCCCTTTGGTGTAGTTACGATCAAAACCAGCATGGATGCTGGCAGGCCCTGGTGCAGCAGAGCAGGTGCGATGATTTCTCTGCACCTGCAGGGGGAGCTGTGGCACGAGCTTAGCAGCAAGGGACCTTGGTGTCACTGTGGTGGTGCATCCCTCCCCCCACTCCTTTCCAGGCTGCAGTGTTGGAGTCCAGGGCATGGGGAAAACCCCTCAAACTGCCCTGGGGGCTCCAGGACCCCTGCCGGGACCCCAGGAAAGCATTGCCTTTGACCTTAGTCCACGGGGAAAACTGCCAACACTTATGGAGGAAAAGAGAACAACAAAACATTAAATTAGATAGTAGTTTAGTTTGTCACAGGGTGAAAATTTGTAGTTTTGGGGTTTTAGAATGGAAATAGATAGAGGCAAGATGGAGAACTTTGGGCAGTGTCTTAAGTTCTTCTTCTTCCTACTTCATCTGCTGTGACAGTGGCACAAAGACATTGGTAGAATGTATGTGATGTAGAAAATTACGTGTCTAGAATTGGTAGTAATTATTGGTACAAAATTGTAAATATAGTACGTTTTAAGAGTTAATTGGGTTATAAGTCCTTAAGAGACCTTGGATGCCAGGTCTTGTGCTTTTGGCAGCGGTGCCTTTCAGTGTGCTAAGCCTGGTGTTAGGCGGTGTGCTGACCTTCAGATAAAAAACTTAACACCTTTCAAGACCGAGCTGCAGGCTCCACTCTTCTTTCAAACTCTGGCACGGGACTTTGAAAAGGAAAAAAAAACTAATTAGGGGAATCTTGGACTCAAAATACACGACTGCAGTGTGATCTGAGAAATGCTTGTTAGGCCTCATCCTTGAAAACACCACCTGGGCTCAGCTCTTTCTGAGCTTATCAAAAAAACACTGTCTGCTCTCAGGAACTCCTAACGAGCTTCTGTTCTTCTCATGCCCAGCCTTGGAAAATATTTCTCTGGCCTGAATGGCATTACTTTCCTATTCTCACACTTTCAAAGAAAGTGCCAACCCAAACTGTGGCCAGGATGAAACATTGTTATGTGTAAAGCCCACTCTTGCAACCCTATAAACAGCAGTCTAAGATGGGGCCCTTTCAGCTCTCCTGGACTGCAGCAGGCCTGTGACCAGCAATCTCCCTCTGAGTGGGACACCTCTCAGAGCCAGCAAGCCCTCATGTTTGTTATACCTGGAGGATTGCCGAAACACGATGTGTCCTGGGCCGATACCCTTACTTCTCGAGGCCCAATCTTTCGTCCACCAGAAGATGCAAAACTATCTGAAGTGAATATTTTAACTGACCTCTGCGGGAATTGAGAGGACACAGACCATGGTATGCAAGCAAAGCCAGTTACACTAATCACCCATATTTATAGTTCTCTGAGTTCCGTACAAAATTTTCCACTCACACCCCTTTGCCCCTGCTCCCTTAGTAACACAATCTTTTTGGTTATCAAGTCCTTGTTACATTCTTGCATTCTTGGTGCATTCATTGCACCAGCAATGTGTTTGGTACATCTTCTCTCATCAGAGCAGTCAGAGTGACCAGACTTGATGTCTGCACTTTTGTTCTTGCCTTGAGTTTATCTCTCCCACATCTGCTGTACCAGGGCCACGAGGTCAGCAGCACTACCCAGTTCAGCTTCTGTAGCTGTCTGATCTTCCAAAATTCCCCCTTTCTGTTCCACAATCATTATTTGATTTATCGATTTATTAATCAATCTCTGAACACATTAAATCAAGCAAGGCAGGCATAGCACTATAACTGATACCATCCCCAAAACAAACATTCCCATGCCTTAGATTTGATGGCCACAACAAAGACTGGTCTCTGTGGAAACACAAGCATAACCCCTTCCCCATGTAATAAGGGAAAATGGGCCTATGATTCTTCAACTTTCTGGGTCTTTTACAAGGACTCATGCTTTTTGACCTATATCTAATGATGTTTCTTTAGAAGTAGAAAAGTGTTTTATTATAGGGGGAACTTTGCTATCAGTATATCAATTTAAAAAATTGAAAACATACAGTGCTTTGTTTAGCTGTTCCATTGGAGTGCATCTCTGCACTCCCCCTTCCTGTTGAGCCAAAAGGCGCTTAAGCACTGAATGAGCACATTCAATAATTGCTTGTTTTGTGGGGGAGTGACGGATGTCAGTATTATGAGAGATTCCCTATAGGGCAAAAAAGGAGGAAAGTCGTTGAGAAGTGTAAGCAGGACCATTATCAGTTTTAATCTGTTGAGGAATCCCTAAAGTTGCAAAAGCAGCCAAAAAATGTCAGCAAACATCTTTAGCAGTTTCACATGTGTGGCATGATGCAAATAATGCACCTGAAAAGGTGTCCATGGATGAGTGAAATATATTTGAGATGACTAAATTCAGGGTAGTGGGTGACACCAGTTTGCCACGTTTGGAGGCTTTTTAGGCCATGTGGGTTAACTCCTGGTGAGCCTGTCACAAAATTATGACATTGACAATCGGGGCAAGCAGCAATAANAATAATATCCTTTGCTTGTTGGCACTTTAAAGCAAATGTGCTCTTAATAAAGGCACTAAAAAGG
>VXBN01011037.1:0-37812 GCA_013397395.1 Sinosuthora webbiana | reverse complement strand
GGGCAGAATCCCTCCCTGCTGTGTGCCCTGCTCAGACAGGAGCCTCTGGTGGGTGCAGGAGCTTCGAGGATCTCGACCAGAACCACGCTGGGGTATCTCCACGAGCAGCAGGAATTTGTTAATTATGTATGGCAATGTAAATATGACCAGCCTCGGATGTGCGGCAGGTCAGAGCTTTGGGGCTGCCTCAGAATTCCTTTAAGGTTGTTAATAGAGCAAAGGCATTGATTAATTAGCTGGCAGAGCATCGTGACTTCCCTCTTTTGTGGCAGTATCTGTTGGGATATCAACAGATTTAACTCGGCGAGTAAATATGTGAGATGCCACACATACCACGGACAGCCGGCCCAGGTTTGGGCCAGCAAAATAAACACTTCGGGTCTGAGGGGAAAAAAAAAAAAAAAAGTCCTGTTTGGAGATTAAATGCAGGAAAAGTGAAAAACAACCCCCAGAGCTGCCACCTCCTCCCTTCCTCCATTGCTCACAACAGCAGTTTGGGGCTGGGGAGCTTTGGGGAAGATCTGGGAGGTCTGAGGTGGAGTTTGCAGTACCAGGAGCTGGAGCCAGATTCTCAGTCATGCTCAGCCTCCTTCTCTCGTGGAAAAAGACACCAAACCCCCAAATCCTTGTTCTGCACAGCAGCTTTGCCCTGGTGCAGCAGGAGACCCCAGCCTTTGGTGGTGATGCCAGGAAAGGTCTTTTCCTGCCCCCTCCCTTCAGCCCAATGACATTTATTGGTGGGTTTGTGCCTGCACAGCTCGTTTAAATGAAGAGATTTGCTCAGAGGAAGCTTTTTAATTCCCCCTCAGCGGCAGCAGCAGCGGAGGGACGGCACGAGGAAGAAGTTCAAACGCTGGGGAAACACGGTCAGCCTATAAACAGGAACTTAAAGGAAAAAAAAATAAGAAATCCTCAATCCCAAGGCATGTCCTGCCCTTAATCACCACACACTCAGCTGCCACCACGCTGCTGCCTTTTCCTGGCTGGAGGCACTGGGGCTGGGAGGACTCTCAGGTGGACTCTCAAGGAGCTCTTGGCATCACCAGCACCTCGAGCATCTCTGCAGGCACAATGTCTTTAACCTCCAGCTCAGTGCCATGGAAAAAATCCCTTTTTGGTGTTTTTTTTTGCCATCATAGTTGTTCTGTTCGTTTGTGGTTGCTCCATGCCAGGCTGGGCAGGGAAAGCTGGGAGGAGCCAGTGTTTGCTCCCAGCGCCTTCACAGGGGGATGAACCCCTCCTGCACATTTCTTTTTGCCCTAAAACCCCTTTTTTTTTTGGCCTTGGGCATTGCAGTGCACGGCAGGGGCTGCCCGTGCCCTCTGCTGGTTGGAATCCTGGGATTTGGAGGGAATCTGTGCAATGAACGTTTTAGGAACAGGTGGCATCCAGTCAGCCCTGGAAGAGGGATTTAGAGGAGCTGGGTGCACCCCTGATGGGAAGGTGCAAGTCAACAAACCCCAGGGACACTTTTTGGAGCCCTTTAGGAGTTGGGCAGCTCTACACAAACCCCACAGAGACTTTTTGGAGCCTTTTAGGGGTTTGCAGCTCCACACTAACCCTGTGGACACCTTTTTGGAGCAGTTTAGGAGTTGGGCAGCTCCACACAAACCCCACAGAGGCTTTTTGGAGCCTTTTACACATTTGCAGCTCCACACAAACCCTGTGGACACCTTTTCAAGGAATTTAGGAGTTGGGCAGCTCCACACAAACCCCGTGGAGACATCTCTGAGGGATTTAGGAGCTGGGCAGCTCAACACAAAGCCTGAGGACACTTTCTGAGGAACTTAGGAGCTGGGCAGCTCCACACAAACACTGTGGACACTTCTTGGAGCAGTTTAGGAGTTGAGCATCTCCACACAAAGCCTGAGGACACTTTTTTGAGGAATTCAGAAGTTGAGCAGCTCCCTACCAACCCCCTGGACACTTTTTGGAGCAGTTTAGGGGCCGGGCAGCTCCCAGAGTGGCCGTGGGAGGCCGTGGGGTGGCAGTGGCAGGACGAGGCTGGCACAGGAGCCAAGGGACTGACTCATGGGCACCGAGCCGTGCCAGCCCCGCCAGCTCCCGGTGACTTCAGCGCCTGAGAGAGTTCTTGGTGTTTCTCCCTCTTCCCTTTCAGCACAGGAATTGTTACTCATTCCCCACACAATGCCAGGTAGGCTTTATTGTGGAACGGGCAGTGACACGGAGCGCCCGGGCATGGGAATGCAATTGATGGAAGCCCTGGGTTTCCGACATGACTTCAAAACACAACAATCACAGATATCAGGATGTTGGCACCGGGAGCAGCTCGGAGGATAATTATGTGCTATGATCTAATTTTTTGGGATCTGTGCTCGTTGCCAAATCTCTGCAGCTTTCCTGTCTCCCTCGAGAGCAGGTCTCTTAACCCCCTCGTCCCCTGGCTCATTCTCACTTTTTTCCCCCCTCTTTTTTTCCCCCATCTTTCTCTAAAGTCTTATGGCAGAGCCTCTGTCTCAAGCTGGAAGATTTCAGGCTCTTCTTTAAGGTCCTTGGGGAAAAAATTGAATTAAACTGGGACAGATTTGGCATCTTTCAAATTTCCTGCATTTTTAACTCCAGAAGTTGATGCTCCTGCAGATTTAGTAGCTGGTGCCAGGTCGGAGATCTGCGGATGTACCCCCAAAAACCCCCCTACAACTTTGTCACTGGATGAGGAGGGATAAATGGTTGAGGAGCCATTTTTTCTGAACAAAAGAACAAATGTGCACGTCAAGAACTGCAGCACCCCAGTGTTCCCTGTGAAAGGAATGTCTTCAGGCACACGGAGGGTGGATAGGGGACAACGTAGCCACAATTCCCCTCTGTCTGGGACCCCTGATGTTGAGGCTCCAGGCCTGTCTTCAGGGGTGGCTGCTGCCTTTCCCCCTGGTTTATTTGTGCAGACAACTCAGCCAACACTGAGCCAGAGCAGGGGAAGTGTTTCTGTCTGTCCCTGACCAGGCCATACTCACAGCCACTCATCCCTGCCCCTCCAGCTGAAATTGCTTTGGATATTATCTCTGCTGTGATTCACTCCTGAGCACTGCACAGAAATGCTTCTGAAAGGCTGCTTCAGTCTCTGTGACTAAGCTGGTGCTGAGTTCACCCAGCTTTTACAGGGCTGGCTGTTGTCACTCCCTGTGACACTCACTGGGGACAGGCAGCGATGCTCAGGGGCACTGAGAGCCTGCACACCTGAGCCCAAAGGAAAATAAAACCACATAAAACTGGAATTTGTAGGTTTCCTCCTGCTGCTCAGTAAGGGCTGGCGTTGCTGGAGCTTCAGTTTTCAGTCTAAAACCTGTAGGGTGACCACGTTTGGGGGGTCCCTCATCCCTGGCAGTGTCCAAGGCCAGGCTGGACGGGGTTTGGAGCACTGTGGGGTTGTGGAAGGTGTCCCTGCCCATCCATGGGTGGAATGAGATGGGCTCTAAGATCCCTTCCAACCCAAACCATTCCGTGATTCCATGATTTTGGGGATCACTTTTGGCACTGGTGACTGCTAATGTCTAATGAATCAGAAAAAGGCACGGGGATCTCCAGGCAGTCCCTGAGATAGTCACTGGAATTTTCAACCACACAAACAGCTCAGCCTCATCTCTCCAAAAATGCAGGGAGGAGAGTGTGAAGAAGCTTTTTAAAAGTGCATTTTGATTTAGGATATTTAAATTTGGGACACTTTGCTCCTTTTTTGTCTAAAATTACTCAATTTCCAGCAACAACAACCCCTTTACAAGTCCCTCTATCCCTGCACGGCTCAGCAGAAGCTTTCCCAGAGCAGCAGCTTTGTCCCAGCTCCATCAGCAGCCTCAGCCCTCGCTCTGGGGCACTGTGGAGTGAAAATGAACCAGCACTGAGACAGCACCCGAGTAAATTCATTCTCATTTCCTGATAGAACAAACCAGCCCCCTCAGGCTTTCTCCTAGGAAGAAAAGGAATCACTCCAACACCAAAAGCTCGCTAAAATAAAGAGCACGCAGCGAGAAATCCCTTTTCCCTTGTTTTCCTGAGTAGGAAGTCAGCAGGGCTTTGATGTGGGGACACACATTTGATGGCAGTGCTGACAGACAGGCCCCCAGGGGCTCGGGAGCAGGCTCTGAGCTCACACAAACACCCCCACACCCACATCAGGACACCCAGTGCTCCCAGTCACAGCTGGGATCCCACTGGGATGGGCTCCCCCAGGCACCTGCTCCAGCTGCCCCCACAGAAACCACGTGCAAGGATCATATTTTTATTTTTTAATTTTTTATTCCCTTTTTGTTCCTGTTTTGGCTGCAGATGAGAACCCAAAGTGTCAGTGAGCAGCCCCCTGCACTCCAATGCTCAGGGAAAGGTTTGATTTGATCTGAACTTCTGAGGAGAATCAGGTGAGTGCTGCAGTCCAGGGGCCCCTTAAAAGGGACTTTTGAAAGCTTGTGATCCCACAGTCAGTCCCAGAGAACATCCCACACTGCTCTCCAGAGACATTTAAAGCACAAAGGAGCTCTGGCTTTTTTCTTTTCTGGATCCTGGGGGCTGAGCAGACCCTGGGGTGGTTAACAGAGTGCCACCCTCCTGCCAGCCCTGCTGATAATCCCCTCTTCAAAGTCATCACCCAGCTCAAGATACTCCAACGGGGAAGATTTTTTTTTCCTCCTGGAGTTTCAGGAGCTCCTCCTCACAGCCCCGACTCCTGGTCACCCACGCCACACAAATTGACCCTGACCAAGGGCTCCAAATTCTCTAAAAACACAAAAATCAGGTAAAGACGCCTGAAGAGACCCTTCACACCACTCCTCTTATTAAAAGCAGGGTTTATGCATGAACTGAAACCCTCCAAACTTTCATTTTCAAACATCATCCCCCTGTCCCAAGCTGGTGCTTGACCAGTGATGGTTTCTGTTGACACCAGATGGTTTTCATTGAAGTCACTATTTTTATTCTGAAATAATAACATCAGCGATTGTGAATGAATTAAGTTGTCTCAGCTCTCACTTTCCCACCAATTATGGTGAATTATGAACAACCCTCGAATAAGAGAATATCCCTCCTCAGTTATTGCTCCTCAAAGATATATTTGCCTGGTGGCCAGCTCTGTATTATTTGACTGATTTATAGGCCCATAACTTATGGAATTAGAGGTGATCTTTTTTTCAGAGCTTTAACTCCAAGTGGTTCCTTTTTTTTTTTTCTTTGAAATCATGTGGAAAATGAATATGATAGATTTTCCCTCCATATATTTTCAGCCCTCTAATAACAAGCTGAACTTCCCTTGCAGCTTTCCAGCTTCACCCTCGCCCCACATTAACTCTGGAACTCGTCATTCCAAACACACTCAAGCTGAAGTGGGCTTTAGGTTGTCTAAAATATTGATCCACCTTTAACCCTGTAAAAAGCCAGTAAGAAACTCAGGAATCTCTTAATAAATTTAGGAATATGGTGGCTTTTTTTTTTTTTTTTTTCCATTCAAAGTCAAACCTGCAGAAGATTTTACGTGGGGAAGATTTTAGAGTGTTATCAGCAGAAATAATCTTGCAGTGAGTGTAGCATTGCTGTTGGCAACATACATTTGGTCAAACTAATTTAGGACAGAAAAAAAAAACACCCTAAAAAGTTTCCTATTTGAGCAGAGCTGAGATGATCCTTAAATGATGGAACATTTTAGGACTGTTCTTTTTTATGACACTGCTCTGCCTGACCTGGAGGTGGAATGTTGGAGTCAGAATTCCTCCTCCTGTGAAACATCCCCCGGGTTCTCATCAGCCCCATCAAAATTTATGGGGTCTCCATGGCTGAGCTGAGTTTGGAGGATGAATTGAGCAGGACAAAGATGCCAACCCCCCGTCACTTTTCTGAACCTGAGGCAGCCCCTCAGATTTCCCCAGAACCAATCTGTGCTGGGAATTGTTGATGATGTCACACGGGAGGGAAAGGTGGGATTTGGCCCACCAAGACCACCCATGGTGGCACTGCCACCCCCTGATGTCACACAGGAGGGAAAGGTGGGACATGGCCCTGGAGGTGACCCAAGCCCAGCCATGGTGGCACTGCCACCCCTTGATGTCACACAGGAGAGAAAGGGGCACGTGGCCCTGGAGGTGACCCAAGTCAGCCCCTGATGTCACACAGGAGAGAAAGGGGCACGTGACCTATGAGGTGACCCAAGCCCAGCCATGGTGGCACTGCCACCCCTTGATGTCACACAGGAGAGAAAGGGGCACATGGCCGTGGAGGTGACCCAAGCCCAGCCATGGTGGCACTGCCACCCCTGATATCACACAGGAGGGAAAGGTAGGACATGGCCTATGAGGTGACCCAAGCCCAGCCATGGTGGCACTGCCACCCCAACACTCCCCACGATCACCGTGGCCTGTGGTGGCTCTGGGCCTCCTGGCCTCTCTCCCACTGCCCTTCTCCTGCCATCTGCAGATGACCATGGCAAAGCTCACAAAAGTGTCCTGGCTCCTGGACAACCTCCTGAGCCATCCCGGTGGGATAAAGGAGGTGGAGGTGCTGGGAGGGAGGGAGATTATCCATCTCCTCAACCAAAGGTGTTCTGCTTTGTGGAACGGCCCAGGAACCACAGGCTGATGTCACTAACCCGTGCTCAGCAGCCAAAAACCCAGCCCTGCTGTGAGAGGACAAAGGGAATGAAGCACTTGAAGCTCTTTGGTGCTAATTTTAGGCCCGTTTGCTGGCACGGGGAGCTGTTCCATCCCCTCGGCTCTGGGGCAGCTTTACAGAGTGCCAGTGGCTCAAACAGCACTTTGTGTGCTGGGAGTGAGGGGGAAGACGCTGGGTCCCTCAGCTTTGTGGGGTTTGAGCTGAGTTACGCAAACAAAGTCGCTTCAGAGCTGCGGAGTTATTTACAGGTTGGCTCGTGCAAGCCTTAGTGACAGATTTAAACAAATTAATTCTTCTGACTTTCATTCGCTGCCTTCCCCCGCCGCTTCCCCTCCAGCCATTGCATGTAATTACAGGAAACCTTCGTGTATCGCATCTTCAAACAGGCGCAGGGAAGAGCAACGGCAAAGATATCCACTTCTCCTTGCTTTCATGTTTGTTTTGGAGGGGATGGAAGGGCGTGGTGGAGCTTTTCCTCGCAGCACCTCCGAGCTCCGCTCACATCACCCAGCGCAGGCACCCCGAGCGCTCCTCACTCAGCACAGACAAGACCTGGCAGCCCCGCAGCAATTACTTAGAGCTTTCTTGGCCTTCAAACTGCTTTTAATGATTATGGGAGACATCCACAGTAATCCAGCTGAACACGGCTTTTTTTTTTTTTTNTTTTTTTTTTTAAATTTTGGAAGCATCAAAGAAGAAACGCGAGTGGTTGTTCTTTTAAACCTGGGTGGGTTTTTTTGCTCAGGGAGCAAAGTAGTTGTTGGGAGTTGTGCTGTCACATCTAAGAGGCGAAACTCTAAAGCACAAACTTTATTTTGAATTAATTTAGGAGATGGGAAGACCTGGCCATACCTGCAAACAACCCCTAAAACAACATGTTTGAGGCCAGAGCTTTGGTGAGCAAGGAAAGGGAACAAAAACCATCTGGAACTGGGCGTGATCAACCTAAAACATCAGCAAGAGCATCTTTGTCCCCACCAGAGGGTATAAAACCAGATTGGGAGAAAAAGGGAATTAAGCAAAAACCACGGTGCTCATAGCTGGATAAAACAGGGAGAGAGAAAGAAAAGCTCTGCTGGTTTGGTTGCCTTCAGAGCAATAAGTGTTGGGGTTTTTTTTTAATGGAAAAAAAAAGAAGAAGAATTTTCCACTGGAACCTGGGCAAAAAGTCAGAACGAATTAGATGTAATTGAGGCACAGGCCCAAATGAGGGATTATGTTACTGATATGTTTTTTCCTAAATGATTCTTCTTTTAATTTTATGTACTGTCAGGGAAACCTCTTAGATACATAAATACTGTTGGGGATTAAATTGGTCTGAGAAATGCAGGGTTTATATTTTTTGGTAGAGGCGAATCAAAGGGTAAAGGCTGGATCTTTGATAGAAACATAACAGAGTTTGTGCCAGGGAGGTTTTACCTCTCTGGTCCGGCGTGAACAACTTGCAAACTCCATGAATGTCAAGGCACTGGTGTGGATATTTATAAAGGGAGCTTGATTTAAATCCAAGAGGGTCCAATTCCTCCTCCCTGATAGTGGGATCACTTCTGGACGGGATTCAGACAGAGCCCACACCCCCACCCATCCCAACCACCACTCTGACATCACTTTCCAGTTTCATGTTTTTTTTACCACCACATAAATTGCACTGAAGCCCAGTGATATCACTGCTCCAAAATCCCCTTAATCCTCAAAGCAGATACAGCCACAGGGGTTTAAACACCTCTGTTAATCCCTCATAGAGAATAATAAACCATTTGTTGGAGGAAACTTTATCTCCCAGACACCGACACGGACGCGGCCGTAACATGAAATGCCAGGAGTGATCCAAGGGTTAAGCACAGGAAGTCAGAACTAAAAACTTGACTCAATTAAATCACAGATTTAGGCAATTTTCTGATCTGCAGATGAAGGCTGAGTTCCTGGCAGGTGATGTAAGTTGTGCCTTGCTGATGGACACGACTGAACACGACACATTTCGGGTATCCCAGAACAAAGTTCCTGAACCATTTGGCTGATCCCCAGTGGAGGTTCTTTTGCAAGGATCTGCTTTTTCAAGAGGGTCATGAACATCACCAGCTCTCACACCAAGTCCAGAAAATGGTCCCTCCGTCCTAAAAAAATCCCTAAACTATGGATAAAAGAAAGTTAAGCTTTACCTTGTATCACCAGAAAAAAAAAAAAAAAAAGAAATATAAAAGACCCCCAAAATTGCAGCAACCAGAAGGCAGTGATAGCTTTATATTTCATGGCAGAGGCACAGCCAGTCTTTAAGAGTTTGGCTGAAGCTTTTTCTAGCCAGGAAAAGTCCTCAGGGATGGAAAAATCCCACACATCCACATGTCTGTGGATAGCTGACCTCAGCCATGGCAGTGCCTCTCCTCACCTGCTCCAGGGGCTTGAGCTGAGGAGAGATGGAGCAGGACTGGAATGAGGGGCACATTCCCTCTTTTCAGCTGTTCCCTGCTGGTCACCAAACATAAACAGGTTTTCCATAAATTATTGGGCCATTACGGTGATAATCCCAGGTCTGTTTAGTCTCAAATTCTGAGAATTTAGAAAGTGTAGCAGCAACACAAACAAGGGGGTCAGTAACTCAACCCACCCCTGAAACTGGCCGCTGTGGGAGTGAGCTGGGACAGAGGTTTGGGGGAGGAAATTTTCCTTTTTCCATGGAGAAATTTCGGGGGAATTCAAGGAGACAAACTGGAATCACACACAGAGGACTCTGCTCAGCTGAGAAGGATGTAAAAGTCCTTTGCACACCTTGGGTTTGATTTTTCAGACGTATTTTCTTAGAAAATCAGACTCAAGGGCAGCCAAGGCATAGCCCCAGGTAGCCAAGCTTCCCACAGGATGCATCACTGAAGCTTGATGAGCCTTGTTGTCTTAAAAAACAGTTCTGGAAATGTCCAAATGCTGGTTCAAATCCAAATGGAAATCTTAAATGAGGCAGCAGTGGAGGTGTTTGGGAAGTGAGGACGTGCAGCCCTGAAATGAGATCCCACCACAGATGCTGCCCTTGCTGGGGCTTGTTTGTTCTGCAACACCTTCCTAGCCCTGGATGGTTGCAATTTCCTTGGAGGTTTTCTTTTTTTTTTAAAAAACAAAAGGATAAAGTGAAAAAACAGAAGGGAAAAAATGAAGGGAAAAAAAAAAAAAGTGATTTTTAAATCAACTGTCATTCCTGGCAAGGCTGAGGATCCCGGCAAGGTATTTGTTTATTATCAGGTATTTCCTCAGGATCAAATCCAGGGGAGAGAAGTCTGGTCCTGGTTAAGGTCTGTGTAAAGCCCTCCTCGGAAAGAGATTTATGCAAGGAAATTACCTAACCTGGGGCAGGGGCTGAGTCAGCGGCAGCGGCTTCTCCACACTCATTGTTGGTGCCTTGAGGGGTTTTTTTTCCTTTTTTTTTTAGCCCCGCCGAGGGCGCCCAGTGAGAACAGCGGCGGGTCCTGGCTCACAGAACGGGATCAAAGCTCCAATTGTTTCGGAGGAAATGACCCAGCAGGAGCAGAGTGCTGGACACGGCTTCTGCTCCCAGCCCCAGCAGCAGCTCCTGGCACCTCCTTTGGGGTGAGGGACACACGGGCACCTCGCTGCCCCAGCATCATCCCCTTGGGGCTGGGACTGCACCGCCTGAATCCCTCCCCTTCCCGGGAGTGCTGGCTGCACAAAATTCCCACCTCCCTGGGAGGTTTTCCCAGTCTTTGGCCGCTTTTGGGAGAAGGGGACATCAATCTCTTTCCAGTTTTTGGAGATTGATGGCTTTTGGACATGAGTTCGGATTCGTGGAGATTCAGATTTCGTGAGTGCTGGCTGTGCAAAGATTCCCGCCTCAACAGGAGCTTTTCCAAATTTTTTGGCTGATTTTGTGAGCGGTAGCTGTGCAAGGATTCTCACCTCAACGGGAGCTTTTCCCAGTTTTTGGCCACTTTTGGGAGAAGGGGACACCAAACTCTTCCCAGTTTTTTGGCTGATTTTGTGACTGGTTGGCTGTGCAAAGATTCTCACCTCAACGGGAGCATTTCTCAGGTTTTGGCCATTTTGGGAGTGACGGCTGTGCAAAAACTCCCACTTCAACGGGAGCTTTTCCCAGTTTTTGGCTGATTTTGTGACTGGTGGTTGTGCAAAGATTCCTACCAGAACCAGAGGTTTTCCCAGTTTTTGGCCGCTTTTGGAAGCGCTGGCTGTGCAAAGATTCCCACCTCAACGGGAGCTTTTCCAAATTTTTTAGCTGATTCTGTGAGTGGTGGCTGTGCAAAGATTCCCACCTCAACAAGAGGTTTCCCAGTTTCTTGGCCACTTTTTTGAGTAGTGACTGTGCAAAGATTCCCACCTCAATGGGAGCTTTTCCCAGGTTTTGGCCACGTTCAGGAGTGGCGGCTGTGCAAAGATTCCCACCTCAACGGGATCTTTTCCCAATTTTTGGCCACTCTTGGTCCCATCCCAGCTGCTCCCCAAGGAAGTGGCCCTGCCCCATGCAGGCAGCAGAGTTAAAGCCCAGAGGATGGAAAAGATCTCTGAGTTCATCCTTCCTGCCAGCAGCCAGTCGGATGCATTCAATTGTCTCCTGATGGCACTTCCACTGTTCCTTTGGGGAAAAAAAAACCTTCCCATTCACAGCTGAGCTCAGGCACTCTTCAACCCACGGGCAGAGCAGCAGCTCCAGAGCACACGACCAGGGTTGAAACGAGGTTTTGGAGGCAAAACACGGCCCGAGCAGGTTGTTGTGTTATTTTTCCGAGGTCACTGCTGGAATATCTGGCAGCCTTTATCTCACGGCTGGGAAATTTTACTGTACTTGCAGAAAACAACCAACATTTCTCATCCCGCTGCCCGACTCCTCACTGTTTGTGTTGGTTTAACTTCCCTGACCCCAAAACACGAAACTGGAGTAAACGTGGGCTTGAAGCGGAGCCCGAGGTGGATGTGAGGGATGTGTGTAATACAGTAAAGGACTGGGAAACAAACATCCAGCGAGCATCCTGGATGGAAACTCTTTCATCTGCATCGATCGTTGACGTCCCTGCTGACAGAGCGTGGCTCTGCCAGCACCCTCTGATCACTTTGAAATGCCTCACAAATACGTCTCCCTGCACTTAAGGTTTTCCGCTGCTAAGAAATGTCTTAATGCTGAAGATTTGTTTACAAGGGGTGGCTGTTTCCACTTGCTGGAGCGTTTAAAAAGTTGTTTTTTCCAACCACAAAGTAGATCTAAACATTAAGTGTTTCTTAGGTTGGGTTTCCAGCTCCTAGACTGCTATAAACATTAAGTTTCATTGGTTTAAAGCAAAATAGGGCGAAAAAAAATTTGCTGCTTTCACTTAGCCTGTCATAATGTAAAAGAAAAAGAAAAAAAAAAAGGGGTGTTTTAAGAGAAGTTTTATTTTTAAAAGGCTCGTTGTGCAATGCCCTGTGGTTGAAAACAGGGTCACGGGGACAAAGCACTTCCCTGTTTGCACTGAGGGTGCTGGGGATGGGGTTTGGTCCTGTCCCCCTTCCCTGGCACTCTGCTGGGAGGGGGAGCTGAGCAGTGCCAGCTCTGCTGCCACCAACTCCAGCTGGAGGATTGAGATCCTGGAACCTTCCAGGGCAGGGAGTTCCCTGCAGGGCGGCTGGTGGTGGATTCTTTGGGGCTGAAAAGCCACGGGGTTTGAGCTCTGCTCTGAGGGGACACTGAGCCCTCTGCTCAGAGCTCTGTTTGTAACAATTGTCCTTGCAAAAAAACCCCTCTCCTAAGCCTGGGTTTATTCAGGGGTCAAGCCTGGGAATGGGGGACCTTCCATCTGCAGGACTGTCCTGAAAAATAAAACATTCCTGGAAATGTCCAAGGCCGGGTTGAACGGGGCTTGGAGCAGCCTGGGGCAGTGGAAGGTGTCCCAAGGCAGGGGCTTGGAATGAGAGGATCTTTAAGGTCCTTTCCAACCCAAACCGTGCTGGGATCCAGTGGTGATGGTGGTTACCATGATCACCCCACTGTCCAGGGTCAGCTCCTCTTCAGGGTTTTGGGATGGTTGTCTGCAAATTTCTGTTTGAATTTTCTGATTTCTGTTTCTGTATCGTTACACAGATCCCAGTTGGATCACTGGAAGTGAATGACCAAAAGGAAAAGAATTACTGGTTTGGAGTGGAAATCACAGTGTCTGGGAAATATTCCTGTGATATAGAAATGCCCCTTGGATCAGCTGTAATGTCACCAGCTGCCCCAGCAGCTCTGCAGAAAGGGCTCTAATTCATACCCAGGTTTTAATTGCTACAATATTGTTGCAATCTCTGTAAAATCAAGGAAGTTCTGGCGTTGGTGGGAATTAATTGGTGACTTGAGTGTCCTTAAGTTCCAGTAAACTCTGCCTGCTCTGCAACTTGTTGTGCCTTCAATATCTGCGTGGTGAAACCTGAGTCAGGCCCGGACCGGCTGCCGAGTGCTGGGAGAAGCTTTTCCCTGGGCAGGAAGGGAGAGCCACTCTCTGCTGGCCCCACCTGGGGCTCGGGTTACGATAAATCTGCTGTCACATCTCACAGCAGTCCATCAAAACCCCTGCCAGGACACTCTGGTGCTCACCTCCCCGCACTGGATCTGTCCCCACGCTGCTGGGGATGTCACCTGGCCTCTGGCCCTGCTCTCCAGCTGAGAGGAAACTTCCCATGGGATCTGGGTGATGCCACAGCAAAGAGCCCTGAGCTCAGGGCCAGCACAGCTCCCATCAGTTCTGCTGGCTGGTCCTGTCGTGCTCGGATGCCACCTCAGCAATTCTGGAAGCAGACTGGGAACACTCCAGGTTTTTTGCCTGTTCTGGTGTATCCTTGCTTTCCTTATGGGAAATTCAGGAGCTGGAAGCTCTCAGCGAATTGAACTGAGGCTAAAAACTTCTGTAAACACAGCTCAGGCAGTTCACGTGTTCAAACTCAAATGCTGCTTTCAATACTTCTGCTCTAAATTTATTATTCTTATCAAGAAAGGCACATCTTGGACTGTCAGAAAGCTCCTGGGTATTTTGAGATGACTCCGGGGTGGAATCTCCTCTGCTGTTCCGACGTCCTCTGCACGAAGGGAGGAGTTGTCCATCTCACAGTCTGGCTGAAATGTCAAAATTAAGGGATTTTTAACGTCCTGAGAGTAAAAACATATTTTGCTTCCTGGTGGTTGTTCTTTTATGAGGCGCCTTGAACCAAAAGAGCTGCACGAGTCTTTTCTTGATGAAAAGGAAAGCCACTTGTATCTCCAAAACATTTCAAGTGGAAATTGTTGATACGCTCTCACTTCAGCCAAAAATATAAAAGCACTTCAGGACGATTAAACAATAAATGTCTGTCATTCTCCTCCACAGTCACTCCTCCGTTTCCCTCGTGATGTTGTTCACTTAAATGTGGCCACAACATCCAAGTTTCCTACCATCAGAGTTTATGCTGGCCCCTCTCATTTCCCTCTCTCCCCACCTGAAGATCTTCATTCTCCCTGCAGCTCGGAGAAATCCACACATCAAAGCATCCACGTGGGAAAGGGACAGGGAAGAGTTCAACAGCAGCAAAAAAAAGCCTCTTCCTCTCTTTTCCCAGACCCAAGCCAGCCCAAAAAGAAGGAGCCCAGTACTGTGGTTGGCACGGCCGTGGTCCCCTGTTGGAGCAGGACGAGGACACCTGTGCTGGGCCGAGCACGGCACAATGCTCGGAAATCAGGGAAAGTTCATCTCCAGGCAGGGATGGCTGCAAGGAGACAACACAGAATACACAGAGCCTCAGCAATGGCACGCTCCAGAAATGGGAACAGGATATGTTTTTCCCATGGTTTGGGAACAATGTGAATACTTTCTCACACACTGTTGGTGAAGCACTTTGGCACACCTGTGCACTTGGACAGCTCTATTATACTCCAAGGTCTCCTGCTCGGCCGCTAAGGGCTCTTTTCCTCTCTAAGAACATGGATTGATTACGTGGAAACATGATTTGGTTTTGTATTTGTGCTGGATCGTGGATCAGGAGGAAGCTGCAGCATGTTCTGGCTCCCGAGCAGAGCTTTCTGCTCCACAGCTCAGAGTGAGAGAGGAGCAGGGACGGCCCGGAGATGTTTACACAGCTCCCTCTTTATTTTGACCATCTTGAATAAGGAAAAATTGTTTACGTGCTCCAGAGGATGTTTTGCCACTGTCACTTCCTACAGAAACGTCCTCGAGTTTCGAGTGCTGGCAGAGACAAATCACTCCTTGTGCCTTTGGCTGGAGTCCCCCAGGAGAGAGGACAGATCCCGCTCCTCCCTGGGCCCATCAATCCTGTAATCAGCTCTGCCAGACCCAAACAAATCACAGTTGCTCCAGGGCATCTGCAGCTTGTTATTCCAGCTGATTTTGGGTGGGATGCACAGCAACAGGAGGTCTCGGATCCCTGGGACAGAGGGCTGAGCTTTGTCACCAGATATCCTCACCCCACTCCTGCTGGGAGCCACACAACCAATGAATGCCACTGGCTTCTTAAATACCCACTGCAATGAATTTAGAGCTCCATTTTATATTTAGGAATCAGTTTGGCACGGTCAGGGGTGGGGACAGCACAGAGCTGCTGCTCTGAGAAGTGGATCCTGTCTCACCTCCTGTTTTGAGAGTCAGAGGAGGGTCCAGCTGGTTTTTCCTTCTCTCCAGATGATTCCTCGTCCCCCTCAGTCCCAGGCTCAGCACTGGTAGAAATAAAGATCCCCTCAGAGTGTAAATTTAGAGCCCATCATATTTGAGCACCACCACCAGAGCCAAGTTCTCAGCTTCCTGAGCTCCCGCAGCTCCAGCTCTGTCGGTGCAGTCGTGTCCCGTAGGTGGGACAGCACGAGGTGTTTTTCTAAGCTGTAAAACAGGGTGGCTGCAGTCAATTCAAAGTTTACCATTTTCCATCCCCACGCAGAACCAAACAGGGCGCAAAAAAAGCCAGAGAATTGCAACATTTTCCCCATAAATGTCCTTTTAAAAAAAATGTTTTCAGCGATCGTTTGGCACGGCAACGCAATTTCCATCAAAAACCGTTGAAGGACAGGATGGTTCCCCTCCTTTCCCCTCCACAAGCGGGAAGGATAATTTGTCCCTGCAAAAACCATAAGAAGTTTTCCAGCTCAGGCACCGAGCCCCAGCCAATACCTGGCCACGTGTGTGCAGGAGCACGGGAGGTGCCGAGGGAGCCGCGTTCCCCGCGGAGCACAGCCCGTGCCATGCTCGGCCTTGGAACGAGGCAGGAGAAGTCAAATGAAGAAAACACACGAGGCAGCATCACGCACAGGGGCCGCAGCTACCTGGGTTTTATAACATCCACCCGGCTTCCAATTTCATCCGCTTGGCAAACGCTCTCCTGGTGGAAATAATTGAGGCCCGAGAGTCAAGAGCGATGGAGGAAATATCTGAGCTATGAAATGTCAGGTTGCTTTCCAAAAGGGTTCCGATCTCCAACCACACCGAGGAGGGTGCCTGAAAAGACAATCAGGAGTTTTGGTCAATTAAATGTAGGGGTTTTTTTTTTAGTTTTTTCTTTTGGTTGGGAATGCAGGGTCAGAGGAATGCCTGGCTTGGGGGGGGTTTGTCCTCCACAACCCTGCAGACCTTGTTTTTCAGCTGCAGATCCTGGGATATTTTCTCCTCCAGGATTTGTATTTTCTCTAAAGTTCCATTCAGATTATCCTCAGTGAGTGATTTGGGAGCTTGTTGTTTTCATGTTTGTTTTTCAGCTGCAGGTAGGTCCTGCAATATTTTCTCCTCAAGGATTTGTATTTTCTCTAAAGTTCCACTCAGATTATCCTAAGTGGGCAGTTTGGGAGCTTGTTTTCATTTTTGTTTTGTGTCAGGGGAGGTGAAACCTTCAACAATTCCAAACTGCAGCCAAGGAGGTAAATATTCATTTTCCAGTTAACTCCTGCTAAAACTGCATTTCAACGTGAGAGTGCAGAAGCTGCTGCCCAGGGGGATTAATTTCAGATAAATATCAGCCACATCTACTGCCCAGCAAACCCTTAAATAAATGAAGTGGTTCAGAGTGGAAAAGTCATTCCTGAACACGAACCATGAGGCATCATCGATGTCCTACAACTGGATATCAAAGGTACCAACCACTCACTCTTCCATTTGACAACTTGTCCCTCATCCTTGAAGAGGCAGGAATTCTGTAATGACTCTTTCATGGTTCTTTGGAGCCTCTCAAACTTCATAAAAAGGAGGAAAGAGGGATGAATGTATTCTTGAACAAACCAAAAAAAAAAAAAGGAAGTTTTATTTTCCCGGGGGAATTGAACTATATTAGTTTACATCCTGTGGTATGAATAAATAAACAATCCCTAACCAATTTCAGACTTGCTGCTGTTTTGGCTGGCAGAACCTTTGCTTGGAAAGGCTCAGCTAACGCTGCTCTGACCAGCTCCCATTTTCTCCTTCCCCTCACTTCCGTGCTCCCAGGCCTCCCCACTTCCACTCTCCCTCCTTGCCGATCACTTTCATGTTTCCTGGTTCCCTCTGTTGCCTTTTTTAGGAGACAGGGTCCTTTCCACATCCATATTTTAATTATTCTCTTGTTGCACTCTGCCAATGGAGGTCCATAAAATTCGTATTTATGGATTGGGGATTAATAACGGCACAGGGATGTGGGATAAATAACATGTTTAAAATAAGCTGCTGAGTCCTCCAGGATGGCTTGGGGTTCAAGTCCTTGCAACCTCTGCTGTCACTGAGCCTTGGTGGCTTCCCTGTGCTCCGTTTTCATTCCCAGCTCTCATCCCAAGGTGCTGCTCCACTGTGGGGGACAAAGGACTTCTCTGCACCAGGCCCCTGCAGTGCTGGTTTGTTTCTGGAGTTCTGAAAAGCCAGCAGAAAAGGAGGTACAAAAACAACAGCCCCGAGGGAGATTGAAAACTGGAGTATAATTAGGGAACTTTGGGACTGGGCTGTGTGGGGGTGAATCGCTCCAGGGATAAGTAGGGAAGGACCACAGTGGTTCCTCACCATCCCTGGGCTCATTCCCAGCACCAGCAGCTCTGAGGGTGCCTCAGGCAGGGCTGTGGTGCAGAGGAGGAGCTGCACTCTCAGGCATCCCCCTCGTTTGGGGTGTTGGGGCTGAAGATCCTTGGGGAGCCTTTGGGAACAGAATCCTTCCTTTCACTGGGGTTGGCTCACTCCTGTCTTCTCCCAGCACAGGACACCAGGACACTTGGGGACAGGGCAAGGACCTCTCTGAACACCCAGGCTGAACCTGCACCCTGGCAGGTGTTGAGTGCATCAACGCTGGATTCCTTCCCTCACACAAATCCAGCAGGAGAGAAAACCATCCCGGAGGCGAAGCCAGCTTGGAAAACGCTGTTTATTCCCTTGAACTCCCTGCGAAAGACACAATAGAACAATGGGCTGGAGGCGATGGAGAGGCGAAGCCCTGAGGTCACCTTCTCCTGTCCCAGCTGGTGCAGCATTGTTCCCTGATGGGAATTTCTGCCCGTGGCTCAGCTCCGTGACCACGTGTTTCCTACCACGGCTGCTCCAGGCTGCTCCCTCCCCCAGCCCTTCCGCCCCTTTGTTACTCCCTCCGAGGGCAGGATTATTAATTAAACCTCGCTCAGGCCCTGGGGGAGATCGCCCCGAGGAACCTTTATGGCAGAGATAGGGGACTGGTGGAAAAAGAATGGGAATGACCTTGGGAAAGGCACAGTGAGGAGGCAACATCCATGCCAGGAGTGCCTGCAGGGCTCAGCGCCGGGCAGGGACCCAGGGCAGCCATGGAAGGAGGATGTTTGTGGGCACCTTGGAATGCCTGAGTTCCAGAGACGTGCCAAGAGGTTCCTGGGATGACACTCACGGGGCTGCCTCCCCTCTGGGATCTCCACAAAGCTGGATGGGCTTCGTCAGAGCTTTTGGGGCACCTTCCACCCGAGGATGTGGGACAGGCCCTCAGGAGATGTGGGGTTTGCTGGGACCTGGAATGTCTGAGCTCCTGTTGGTTGTGCACAGTATTCTCTGCGTGGGTGGCTAAACCCTCTGTGCTAACAAATCTAAAAGAAACTTCTTTGTTTTCAAATTGCCTTCAAGAACTGCCCACAGGAGGAAAAAACCACCCAACAACACAGAGACATGAAACAATCTCTAAAATACATCCCATGGTTAGCAGGGGGCTTAGGGGACTCATCTCCCCTCCGGCAGCACTTGCAGGCACAGCTGCACGTCCTTCCTGTTCCACTCAGGACTGTGTATCTCCATCAGGATGATTTATTCCAGCAAACAAACCCTTTTTGGGGAAGAGTCCAATGGCAGGGAAGTGGCAGCAGCTCCTTGGGAGGCACAGGCAGCAGAGGACCTTCTGTTCTGGCTTGGGATGAGGGGCAAGGCCAACACAGGGGGCTCCGGGAGGAACTCGTTATCATTTATTAAATCTCTGACACCCCTCTCTTAGGACAGAGATAAATATCCCCCATATTTAACACAATCTAATGGGTTTTGCAGGATTCAGGGAGTGCTGCTGCTCCAGTTGTCTGAGCTGGCGGCTCCCAGTTTGTGGCCATATGGTTGGCTGTGAATTGGGCTAATAAAAATGGAGTGAACTTTTTTCTTCTTCTTTTTTTTCCTTTTTTATTTTTTTTTTTTGTTCTTCCTGACCCTACTCAGTGCCATAAATACCTGTGTGTAGCAGAGGGTTTATAAATAGCACAGTAGCATCCACTGACAGCAGACTGGTGTTAAGTCTGACTTAACAGTCGGGCTCTGGATCACAGCAATGTGGAGCTGGAGCGGGCTGAGAGAGGAATATGTGGCCAATAAAGATTTGGGAAGCTAAAGTCATTCAGAAAGCTCAAAACTGGGCAAAAAAAAAAAGAAAAAAAAGAAAAAAAAAAATTATACCAGTCTGCTGTGGGACAAGGCTCTGAAATGGAAACACCTTAAGCCAATATTGCCCCTCTGAGGTAGCCCTGAAATTCCATATAAATTTATGGAGGAGCTGACAGCGAGCTTGAGTAACTCGGTGTGTCTGGACGTCTGGCCCAGTCCAATAATAACATGAAAGGGAATTTTGTGCATATCCTTTGCTGATCCGGAGACTTTGGACTCAGTTTTTTTGCAGCTTTTTTTTTTTTAATTTTTTTTTTTTTTTTTTTTTGGCGGTTGTCTACAAATTGTCGGATTCTCGAATGGATCTGTGATTCCTGAGAGTCCATAAATTTTCTCGGCAGTAGCTCCTGGTATGTGAGATTTCTGCGGTCCCAGTGCCAATCAGGAGTTATTCAGCTCCTACGGTAACAATCCCCTTCCCTTACGGGATTGCCTCGGCTTCTGCCTGAGTCAGTGCCCAAAACTCCGGCAAACGGAGTTTAAAACGTGATTATTTTTAGTAAAAACCTACCAGAATTGGGGCTTTTTAAAATTTGCTTTCTCGCTTCTGAGTCTGCAGGGCTTCCACATCCCCTCTGCTGGAAACCAAGGTTTGAAATGAAGCACGCTGCAGTTCCCACGTAAATCCCACACTCTGGGAGTTAGAAGGGAAAGCTTTTCCCAAAAAGCCTGAGTTTTGATGGATTTTTGGTTCCTTTGACAGCTGATGCAAGTGTGAGTGCCAGCTGAGGCTTCTCCCCTGTTGGGGATTTCCTTCTGTGTCTGTTCCCTGGGGATTTTGGGCTCTTGCACATCTTTCAGCAGAACCAGGGAAAACATCTCACCTCTTGCTGCTCTTGTGAAAATCCTTTGAGTGGCTGATGAAGATCTGGTGTCTGTTGTCACCAGAGCAGTGGCCACGCACGCACAGATTGCACTGGTTGACTTCAAAAATCAGCTCTTTACAGGAAAAGGCTTTTGGAGCATTTTGAAGCTGAGTGGACAGATAGATAATCTGAGTCATGACTGAGAACAGCAGCATCAGCACAGAGCTGAACCCACACGGGCCAGCTGCCCTCTCACTCAACACTCAGACCTCTCTTTTCTCCTGAAGGATTGAAGGAGTTGAAAAATTGTGAAGTCTGGAGGTAAAAAATAGCATTTTCCTGGTGGCAATTGAGTGGTTCTTCCTGGGGTGACTTCTAAGGGATGGTTCTGCCCAGAGATGCAGCAAACACCAGGATTTGGGTTCATCGGGGTGAACCTCTGGTTCCACCATCCCTGCTCATCCTCACTCATTGTCAGACAGACCTGAGGACATTTCATGGCTCACACACCACAGAGAGGTGGAAATGAAAGTTTGAGAGGTGCTGTGCTGCTCTTTGGAGGGGATCCCACCACGGATACTGCTCCTTTGGGCTTTGATGGTTTTGAGGATGAGAGTCAGTCCTTTTCCCTTCCCTTGTTGCTGTTAGTCCTTCAATCCTCTGTAATTCCTGCTGCTGTGCTGAGGTAAGAGCAAATATTTTCCAATATTGGTCCTTCTGCTGAGGTGAAACACCTCTGGATGGAGACAGCAAAACAAAGAGACCTTCATGGTGCCCCACTGGGACCCAAGGCTTGATGCAGACACACAACCCCTCCAGTTTCTTCATTCCTTCACTTCAAAACCGCTCCCCTGACCAGGACCTTTCTTTCTTCCTTCCTCAAACTCTTTAGTGCTAAACCTTGAGTGCACTTTTTAACCAAGATTCAAGAACCAAGACTGTGTTTCATTTCTCTGTTCTCTTCTCCTCCTTCCCTCTTTCCCTCCGTACCTTCCCACCCTTTTTCCCTTTCATTTTATTTTTTCCATTGACAGGAACAACTCAAAGGACCTCCACAACTTTCAACATCCAGCTCCTGAACCTCAGTTCGTTTCCGTTTTCCTTCGCTCTACGACGTTAAATTGCTCTGACTCTCTGAGCAAGTTTTATCTCACAAAATAAATGGTGCTGAGCATTCCTACAGGCAATCCCGAGCCACACTGGGCACGGCAGGATGTGTTGAACCGCCTTTCTCTTTGCTTCCCAAAGCAAATTCCACTTTCCTCCACACATTAAAGCAGACGGGAAATCATTTGAGCCCTCGGTATAAGTCAAACCTCTCCAGTAAGGTAAATGTTTTTCCTACAAATAATGCCCTGCATGTTTGATCAACTTTGAAACCACAATATCTATAAGCACCTCAAATGTTAAACAAGGCCTGAGCCAGATGTATTTACCAGCCAGGAGACTTAAAAGCCATTCTTGACGTCAAGCTGTGAAGATCAAATATTCCAACTTGGTGGCTGCCAATACGGTTCCCAAGCATTGTCCAGATCCAAACCCCATTGTACTTGTTTTTGTTTTTGGCTTTTCCTCAGACCACTGGTGTTCTTAAATAAATAAGTTTCTAGGTCAGCTTGCTGATGGATGTTAATATAGCCATGATTTAAATCCAGTGGTGATATCAGCTCCTAATAAGGGATAAATCAATGGCTGCGGTCGCTGTGCAAACATGTAGGGAATAACCTGGATTTCTGAGCGGCTTTTCGGGCGGCTTGGATTTGTACTGGTGACTTCTCTGGGCAGGTTACAGAGCAATTGCGCAAATTGAGGGCTGGATTCTCAAATCGTGGCTCAGGTTTAGGGGTGGCAGCATCAAAAAGTGATGAAAAGGGTGACTCTCCACCCATTGCCGTCACTGAGTACATAAAAATCTGGCTCAGACATCTCTGGGACAAATACACCGATTTTCCATATACTGATCAACAGTTTTCCATATCCTGATAAACACTTATGGCCTCCATGGAACTCCAGCAGGGAGTAATTATTGTCCACAGTGTGCAGGGATTGCTGCATCAGACCCCGAGATAATCTGAAATGCCATTAAGGCTGTTAAAAATGTGATAAACCTCATCTGCACCTACTCATCTCTGACGGAATTTATGGGTGAGGACTTTATGGTGAGGGTCACGTGAGGATTTTTCTCTTCCCTTCTTTCTTTTCAGATTTGTTTTAGGAACAACTTTTATCCCACCTGGATGCAGGAGGGACCTGCATGTCCCGGGAGAACAGGGACACAGGGGGAGTGTTCCTGCTGCACTTGGCATCTTTTGTCACTCAGGGAGCTGATGGGATGGTCCAGGCTGTGTCCCCTCCTGCCCCAGCATGCAGGACATGCCCAGCAATGGATGGAACTGGTAAATAATCCCATATGGAATAATTACAGCATGTTCTAAAAGCTCATTTTTAAACGCAGAACAAGGAGAAAGGATGAAAGGATAAAACCTGGCACCTACTGTGCTGTTCAGGATGAACAGGGAGAGAAAAAAAAGTACCTGGCTTAGGCATCCTCTGGGTGATCCAGACACCACAGGGCTCTGAAGTGTCTGCCTCTCCCCAAATTTAGTTCCTCAGTCTGATGCTGCTCAGCCTTAACACCCCAGTTCAAGTCTGAGCCGGATGCCCCTGATTTAGTGCTGGCTCTTTGTCCAGGAACACCGAATGTGTGGAAGGTCCAGAGGCACAGACTGCAGCATCCTCTCCTCGAGGCCCTGAAATACAAATTAGCCAGTCTGGTATTCGATCGCGGGCTGTTCTTACAGCACTTCTTTATTCTGCACTTTGATTTTCCACGGCTCTTGCCAAGACAGAGGCTCTCCAGGACCCCCTCCCAGCCCATCCCATCTTGTCCAATCCCCCGGTTCTTCATCCTCGCTTTTCCCTTTTTTATTTTCCAGATCAGACCTTGGCTCCTTCCACCCCTTCCCTTCCCCACTGGCTTTTGTGGCCTGTTTGAGAGCTCGTTTTTGTGTCTGATGAGTGCCCACGAAATCTCTCCTCGCTGGCACCGCCTCGTTTTTTTGGTCCCAGCACTGACTGTGTTGGTGTTTTCTTAATATTAACTTCTTCTGCCTTCCTCCTGGGTGTTGGACTGCAATGAAAAGGGCAATGAATTAATGAAATATCTATTACAGCTGACTTTAAGTGATCCTAAGAAAAAATAAATCCTGAGTCCTACTTAGTCCTGATTAGCTCAATTACCTGCCAGTACAGGCTGCTTCTTTATATTTCCTAATTCTTTGCCCAAGCTATTATTAAATGTCTGAAGGAATCGCCTTCCTCTGCTCTCCTTGAGGAAATAATTCCAGTGCCTAATAGCTCTCCCTGGCAGGAAAACTCTGCTGAAAATCTTCTTTTTGCACCTCCTCCCTTCACCCGGACGACACCGAACAATTCCTGTCTGTCCTTGAGGAATATACGTCTTCACATACTCATAGGTAATTATTATTTTTTCCACTTTCACAGGGATTTGGCCACAAAGCGGTTACACTTCAAAGATCCCAGCCTCAGATACTTTGGGAACATTGCCTCATTATCTGCAGTTACTGGCAGAGTCATCCAACTTCTCATCTGAGCTCCAAAAGCTGGCACCAAACCCAGCTGGAGCAGCACTTTGGGCTCTGCCCCTGACTTCAGGAGAAGTTTGGGACTTTGGAAAGAGACACCCAACCGTGGCAACATTCCCTCCCCCTCTTTAACTGGGTCCTCAGCCACAAGCCAGCCAGACAGGACATCCTCGCTTGGAAATAAAATGTAAGGAGCTGCTTCTGCTCCAGGAGACTCTGTGCTCGTCCCAAGGGGGCTCGGCCGGAGCTGTGGGCAGCCCCTGGGGAGCCAGGTTGGATCCTTAACGAGGCTTCTTGGTTTGCCTGTGTTGCCCCTCACCAGTCAAACATGCAGCATATGAAAGGTTTAATTGCCCCTGAATTGTTGTTGCAGTGCAACCACTGCCTCGAGGGTTTTAGGGCATCTTTCAAGCGTCCTGCGAATTTTGTCACAGAGGGAGAAACGCTGGGAAGGATGAAATAGAAGATCAGAGGGAGGTGAAGCCTGAGACACAGTCACAGAGAGTCCTGACACCTCCCCGGGGCCTGGGGAAATCCCTGCCTCCAGGAATTGAACAAAGCCATCAGCTCTGTGGCATTGTTGAGGTCATTTCAGCAGCGAATTCCGGCAGGTGCCCACACATAGCAGGGCTCCCACCCGGGAAGGGGCTCAGGAAGGCTGAGAATGTTTAGGCAGCAACTTTAGTCCCTGTTTTGGTTGGTGTAAGCGGGGCTGAGCAGGAATGTGCCAGTGCATCCTCTCTGTCAGCACTGCACAGCTGGATGCAGGGCACGATGTGGGGTCCGCGTGCACATCTGGATGCAGGGCACGATGCAGGGCCTGCCTGCACATCTGGATGCAGGGCAGCACCCCTGCCCGAGGCTGCTGGAGGGCTCTTACATGACTCACGTTTTAAATCAGCGTCTTAAAAAAGCTCTAATCTCAGCCAGAGACAAATGCGCTTAATTACTGCTCCGATTGGGCTTTTCACACCCCTTTGTTTTTGGGATTTTTGGGGCTGGCAGGTTCCTGTCACCTCTCCAGCTCCTGATGGAGACATCCCCATTTTTGCACCCCGGATTACGAAGGTTTTGTGGGGCAGCAGCCTGGGCTCTGCCGCCTCAGCCAGAGCTTCGCTGGAGCCCATCAAACACAGAGCTCAGTTATTATTTCATAAAGTGCTCTGTAACTAAAGTGATTTACAGCCTTCCTGGGGGCTGAGCATCCCGGCCCGCCAGACTCCAGACTGATGGGAATTTAAAGGGCTTAGTCGAAAACTCCCAGAAAATCAAATAAAACGGCGAATGATCTGCATGGAAATGTTTCCCTGCCACAATGGCATCAGCAGAAATGCCCAGTTTGTCTATTTATAGCCTTATCTGTGTCTAAATGGCCATAAATAGCAGTGTAAAACACTGCAGCTCGATGGATGTGTGGGGATGTCTTTTCCAGCCACTGAGATGTTAAATCAATTTTATAACAAGTTGCTTTTCCAGCCACTGAGTGGCTGTAAATGTTAAGTGTTTTTACAGGCGATTTTTTCCCCAGCTGCTAAGCAGCTTTAAATGTTATCAAAAAAAAAAAAAAAATTGCTTTTCCAGCTGTTCAACCACTCTAAGGATTTTTAATGGATTTTTTTTTTTTTTTTTTAACTTGCTAAAACCTATTTATATTTTACTCACAAAGCAAGTGCAAAATCGTCCTGGCTCTGTCTAGGTCTTGTTTTTATTGTATTTTTTTTTTTTTTTCCTTTTTTGAAACCTGTGAATAAAAATTCTTTCTCTGTCTGAGGAAACTTTTTTTTTTCTTTATTTTGTTTTTTTTTTTGAGGAGAGAGGGGGCTTTGCTTTAACGAGTCCAAGGCGAACATTATGAGTTCATCTCAGCATTTAGATACCTCAAAAGCACCGTCCTTGTGGTACACTCAATGGAAACACTGTTCCTGTGGTATGTTCAATGGAAATACTGTACTTGTCGTATTTTCAATGGAAAAAAAATATTATTGTGGCTTTTCCAATTCAGGAAATGCTGGTCGGTCTTTAAACCAGGGGAAAAAGAGGGAGTGGAGGGTGAGAGAGCTAAATTGAGGTGACAGCGAAGTGGAAGAATTATTTTATTGTAACGAGGTGGGGAGAGATATACGAAGAGTTTCGGGCAGGAAAATGGAAAATTCTTGTGGCCCTTGAGGATTCATAACAGTGGGAGAAGGAAAAAGATCTGGAGTAGTTTTAAGGGAAAGGTGTAGGACAGAGCTGGGAAGGAAGAATGGTTTGGTGGAAAAACAGAACAAAAAGTGTAGAGATGTGTTAGAGAAAGAGGGATAACAATGAGAAATCTGTTGTTAAACACAACAATTAAGAAAAGACTCAGGTAATCCCCTTATTTTTGGTCCCAAAGTCAAGGATCCAAAGTGTTCCTGCATGTTCAGGGGAATTAAAGGATTTTGCTGTGGATTTGACAGCAGTGAAACCCCCCTGGCCAAACCCATCCTGTGGCTGCACCAGGATTTGTTGTGGTCACTCTGGAAGAAGACTTGCAGCACTTTGGATCTTTTATCCAAGGCTTGGGATCGGCCAGGGAAAGGTGGGGATGAGGTGGCCCTTCCCACTGAGGCTGGAGCCTAGAAATGCCATTTCTGCCTCTGAACCCACCAAAGTTCCAGAGAAACCTTCAAATTGCAACAATTAGGAAAAAAGGAGAAAATTCAAATTAATTTTGATATACATCAATTCTTTCAGGGACAAAAAAGAAGAGTAGGATTTGGTTTAGGCAGGAAATAGGCAAGAAGTCCTTGCCAGTCTGCCACTCTGAGTAATAATTACTTTTAGAGGTGTTTAGGAGGTAGATTTAGTTCCCCTGGTTGGATCAGCTCCATGGCTCATGGATTCAGATGCCCTCTGAACCAGAGGAGCATTTACAGCAAAACCCACCAAATATCCACATGAACACCATGGGTTTGTTCTATTAAAAGTAAACATTCCATATTTCCACGTGTGGAGCAGCGACAGTTGATTTTCTTTTCACTTAAACCCACGAGGTTTCCCTCTGTCTTCCACCAAGTCAAGATCTGAGCAACTTCTCCAGTCTGCAAAAATTCAGTTTACAGCAGATTCAGACTTGTGCTTTAACCAATGCTGGATCCATCCATGTTTGCAATAAAGTCCCTTTGGCCTCGTTCTCCTCTCTTTGTCTCTGCTTTCGAAGAACTTTGGAGTTATCAGGTTTTACCAGCCAAAAACATCGTGGAAAGTGAATTTTGGAATAGCACAGAGGAGCATTTACAGAAAGTGAAATTTTGGGCTCCACCAGGGCATATTTGCACCAGATGTGCTCCCAAATGCCTCCAAGCCAGGACTGAAAACCCCACCACATGACCAGGCAGAGTTCAGCAACTCAGATCAAAATTTGAAGACTCCTAATGACTGCCCAGAGCAGAGAGATTAGAAATTTGGTGTTTCTGGAACAAATTTATCTGGTCTGATAAAATCCAAAGCCCCCAAGAAAATCAGTGGGAAAATTTCTTGTCTCTTCAGGAGCTTTGGGTCAACACCATCATAAATGGAATTTTTAAAAGGAACCCAGAATTTGCTTTTAGATCATCCATAAAGAGAAGGGAAAAAGTAGCAGGAGGATTAATATCCAGGATTAAAGAAGATTAAAATCTTCCTGGAGAATCATTGCAGTCATAAATCCTGTTGGATCTTCTTTGTGTTTACTATGAAAACTGAGTTAACAACTTGCATCACCTCATAGTTCTCCCCACTGACCATAATTTTATCAGCCTGCTATTAAACCCACGGATATTTAAAACTGGAATTCCCTGCTGCACATTGATTCATCTGATGTGAGGCACTCAGAATCCTTTTGGAGTGGCACAGCAGATCCACAGTGGCTGCTTGTGGGAATCGCTGCTGGTGCAGAACGTGGACAGGTCCTGTGAGGACAGCTGGCAGATTTTGGGGTAAAACATCTTTGTGTTTGGGCTCAGCTGTGTCAAACTGCTCTTTAATCCTTCTTGAGGGTCTGAAACGTTCCTCGTGCCCTGTCCCAGGCTACCCCATGAAGGATCTCTGAACCCCAAAGTACGAATTGTCCTCTGGGCAGCGAAACAGTTCAAATTTACGCATTTATTTTCTATTTTCCTGGTTTCTTTCTGGGATGGGAGGCCCTGACACCTCCTGCTTTCTCTCCAGCACAGGTTTCTCTCCAGCAGGTCCCAGAGTTGAGCCCAGCCTGGTGGTGAATCCACCTTCAGCCACACAAATCCCATGGATGCTCTCCCTCTCTGGGCATGGACGGATTCGTGGTCCAGGAAATCAAAGGATGTGTTGGATACATTGATTTTGGCCTCTTCACTTCACCTCCTTTCCTGGGGCGAGATTGTTCAAGGTTTATTTTTAGTGCTTTGTCCAATCTAATGGCAAACTGCTCCAAGAGTGGAGCTTCTCCCACATCCTTTGGAAGAATCTTCCACAGCCTAATAAGATTTCAGCACTTGGAAGTTTATCCAGCCTAAACTTTCCTCTACTTAACGTTATGCTTTGAGTCCTTATACCCTTTTCACCATCCTAAACAATTCCTCTTCTCCTCCATGTTTACAATCCACAAGATTTCCCTCTGCCTTCCAAGGAGAAGTTTCCAATCGGGCATTTATGAAATGGAAAAATAAATGACAAACAGAAGGTTCAGCAGAGGAGAACCTCCTGCTCTGCAGCAGTCAGATGTTTGTGCAGCCACTGGGTGTCCTTCAGAGCAGGCCCCATTTCCATCATTTTCCTGCTCTCCCACTCCATCCCGAAGGTGTGAGGCACATCTTCAGTCCAAACAAACTTGGGGAGCTGCAAAACCTTCAACTTCCAGACATGCGCTGTTTAAAAAACAAGGAAAAGAAAAAAAAAAAAAAGGATTTTAAGCCGAACAAACACTGAGTTCTTTCTGTTTTGAACTCTGTTGCTGCTGTTGTTTTTTGACTGAGCACGAAGTGGTTGAGTTTACGGGGTCAAGGGTTGTTTGTGTGGAGTGCCGGGGCCTGGGCATCCCGTCCATGGAAAGAGTTAAACCTCCCAGGATGCAGGAGCTTTGTTGTGTCTGATGAAGGCAGACTTTCATTAGGCCTTTTACCACCAGCCCTTGGAACCCTTCCACTTCATGCAAGTCAAAAAACCACAAATATTCCTCTCCTTATATCAGTACCAGAAGCTGGGAGCGTGGAATGCTGCAGAATGCTTTGAACCCCGTAATTGTCTCTTGTAATAATACATTTTTTACATTCGAGCTCGGGAGTTATCAAGGAGAAAGGACGTAGCAAGTTGGTTAAAATGAAGAATTAAATTATGGCCATGGAAACAAGAAAAAAAAAAAAAAAAAAAAAAAAAAAAAGAAGAAGAAAAAAAAAGAAAATAAAGAAAACAAGAGGTACTTTCCACTCGAAAGAAAGTGATTTGGGAAAGGGTGAATCAGAATGGATTTCTGGATGGTTTCGTGTTCCATGGACAGAGGGATGGACAGAGGGAAGCTCAGGGTGGGATGGACCTGAGGGAAAGCTCTGCCTCGTCCTCTGGTGCTGCAACACCTCCTGTGGAGCAGAAAATGGGTGTTTGAGGTGTTGGGTTATTGCGTGTGGGGTTTGTGTTCTGTATCAGAGAACATGGGAGGGTGATCCCCAGCCATGGAGCTGTTCTGCTCCTTTATCCCATCACCATCAACAATGCAGCTCAAATCCTCGGCCACATTCCCTGCTGGCCTGGCCCTTCCCAGCCCTGCCTGACCTCAAGCTCCCTTTCCACTAAAATCTCTTTGTGCATCAATTTTCTCTTTTTTTTTTTTTCTTTTTTTTTCCTGTAGAGTTCTTAGATCTACGTTTGTACTCAGCAGCACTTCTACAGGAAAATATCCAATTTTATTCCCTTTTTTTGGCAATTTAAGGTGTGATCCCTGTGCTCTGAATAACTCCTTAGTGTTAGGATTTTTTTTCTTCTGGTCCATCTTCCTCCTCTGGATTCCACCTGAGATGTGGCATCATTTAATCACGAAGATCTTCCCAAACCACACTGCAGAATTCCTCTGGAGTATTAATGTAGAAATACTCGAGTATTTCTACAAAGGGACCTCAGGAAAGATTTTGACCATGGGAATCCTAATCCCAAAAATACGCTGCCCTCCTGAGAAAGTTGAAGATGAAGAAGCCAGAGAGAAAAAACCAGTGGTGCAAGGAGGTAAAAAAAACCCCAAACCCCAACAAAAACCCATCTTTCAGAAGCTGGTTCAAGCCATTGTTATTACCCTGTCATTTGTTTGTATCCCAAATCCACAAAAGACATCAGAAAATGAAAAACAAAACCAAAAATGAAACCTAGCAATGTCATAAAAGAGTTTACAGCACAATAATTTTGTACTAAATTAAAGGAGTATTTACATCTGGAAAAATGTGGATGGAAATAGAGTATTCTTACTTTTTTTTTTTTTTCTGGATTGGTTGGATGATGATTTCTGGGTTCAGACATCAGTGTTCAGATAGAAGGAGAAGCTCTGACCCCTTTGGATGTGAAATGAGCAGGAGCAGAGGGTGCAATCCAACAGAGGAGGCCAAAGGAACATTGTCCCTTTGGTGCTGCACAAACACCCCCATTCTGAATTCTGTGTGGAGCCAGAGCAGGAAATCTCAGGCTTTCCTTGGATTTCGTGTCCATTTGGGGTCCCCAATTATCTTTTGACAGGGAGTTGGGGTCTGACCCCAACAAAAAGTTCTGTTCCACAATTCTGCTCAATTCTGGCCATGATTTCCCAGCAAAGTGATGAGGGACAGTGAGAGGGACCTGGATGTGAAAAGGAGCTGAGGAGAAATAAGGAAGGAAAATAAGGACATGGCATGATTAGGAGGGTCTTGTCAGCATGATAATGTTTATTTATCATTTTAGGGATTTTATTAAAGAACCTGGAAATTATTCCAATAAAATTCACTTTAAACTGCCAGAGGGCAGGGCTAGATGGGATATTGGGCAGGAATTGTTCCCTGGGAGGGTGGGCAGGCCCTGGCACAGGGTGCCCAGAGCAGCTGTGGCTGCCCCTGGATCCCTGGAATGTCCAAGCCAGGTTGGACATAGGGGCTTGGAGGAGCCTGGGACAGTGGAAGGTGTCACTGCTTGTGGAACTGGATGATTTTTAAGGTCCCTTCCAGCCCAAATCATTCTGGGATTCTGTGATTAAAACTCGGTGACAAGTTTGCTCCTTTTTCCACCCTCAATGTCCCCTTGAGAAAAACATCCCTTGTTTGCTGAAGGGAGAATCCCAGCAGAGCCTTCCTGCTGCTCCTTTGGGATGTGCCCAGGGACCCCAGGCACTGGTCTGGGCACACTGTGGTCAGCAGCTCCTCCTGCCACCCCATGGCAGAGGGTCAGAGAGGACAAACCCCTTTGATGGTGATGTCTCGGGAAGGCTGAGCTGGAACAGAGACTGGGCAGAGCTGGAGAATAAAGCAGAGATTTATTCCAAGGCCTCCAGGATCCACCTTGGGCAGGACAAGAGCCTGGCCAGGGCTACACCCAAGGTGGGCCCCAAATGGTCCCCAAATGGACAAAGGGTCCCCAGGTGTGACACTTGGATAAGTTTTGGTCCATTTGCACCTTGGGGTTGAATTGTCCAATTGCAGCTGCAGGTTGTGAGGTCCCATCCTTCTTGTCCCTCCCCCCAGCCACCCTTGTTTGTGCTTTGGGGCTGAAAGTTGTCCTTGGTGTCCATTGGGGAAAGGATTTGTTTTGTGTCCCTGCTGTGTGCAGAGCTGAGTGACACTGAGTGTGAGCTCAGAGCTGCCCCCCTGGGCAGCACAGGACCTGAAATACAGGGAAGAGAAAACTTCAGGCATGGATGGAAGGGTCAGTCCCTGCTCCTTCTCACTGCAGATTAACGAGGAACAAAAGCCTTTGTTCCAGGCTGCCTCTGCTATCCAGAGCAGGGCCAGATAAGGGGAAAAAAGCCACTTCTGTGACTGTTTTATGTCAAAACTGCCTGGTTTGGCTTTTCAGTCTGGCTGGGCAATAAGTCACTGCCACCCCTTATCACCCCTAATCAGCCTCGGATGGATCCACACGGCAAAAAGGAACAGGAACAAAGTGTGCCAGGCTTTGGGATGAAAAAAGAGTCTTGTGGCTCAGAAGCCCATGGAAAACAAACCCAAACCTGGCCCCAGAGCCAGGGGAACATAAAAAAATACCTCCTGGAGATAAGCTCACGTCCCCTCCCAATGAGCTGATCTCCTGGTGGGATGGGCTGGGGTGGAGCAGGGACAGCAGGACACAGAGGGACACGGGTCCATCCCTCCTGCCAGCCAGGGGAACTGCACATTTCCCTCCCCTCTGACCATTTATCTCCCCTAATCCTCCCCCACAATTAAACTGAAAAAAAAAACAAAAACAAAAAAAAAAACAACAACAAAAAAACAAACAAACAAAAAAAAAAAGTGTGAGGAATAAAGGAACACCAGGACAAGTCCCAGCTGTGTTTCTCCAAGGATCTTCTCCCTGTGGGAACCTCCAGAGCTGGTTCCTGTTCCTACAGGACTTCCTTGACCATGGATAGTGGAAGTTTTCTGTGCTCTGCAGCATCAACAATGGGCTTGGGAACTCATAGAACCTTTCATTTCCTCCCTTTTATTTGGAAAGGACTTTCCTTTAAGAATCCTGCTATTTAATAGATGGGTTGTGATGTCAAACTCTTTAATAAGAGCTCTGCTTTTTCCTCTGCAGTTTTGTTTTTATTCTAAACAAGATTTTTTTTAATTTTTTTTTTCCTAAACAGATACAATTTTAAGGAGAAGGGAAAAAAAAAAAAAAGAAAAAGCCAAACATGACCAGAAAAGACCTTATTTGTTATGGAAAAATTATAACAAAGATTTTCTGTGGTTTATTTTTCTCTTTGCTCTTCCTGTTGTTGGTAATAAAGGAATTTTTATTGTTCTTTGGTGGTAATCCTAGCTTTATGTTGAAAATCAGAAAGGACTTCTTTCCTTTCTTTTTATTATTATCTTTTTTTTTTTTAATTTTTATTTTCCTTCTGTGTTTTGGGTTTGGTTCTCTGGTTTGTAGCCTGGATGGAACTAAACCAAGCATTGAAAAATGTTGCCACACACGGTCAGGAATGGCTCAGCTCCTGAGCTGAGGATGCTGCTTCCCAAAATCCTTCCTCACATCCGGCGACTGACAGGGAATGAGGAGCATCTGCACATTCTCCGGGATAAATGGAATTTTCTGACCTGGGTTGTGCAGCCGTAATTTCAGGGTAAATCCCAGAATTTGGAAGTTTGAGGCCAGGTTTGTCCCCACTGAGACCATGAGTGAAGAACCCACTTCTACCTGGGAGGTGCCACCCAAGGATGGCTGAAAAATCTGCAGGGACCCCTCACAGACAGAAACAGCCTCTGTGGAGATTTATTTTGGAGAATTAAGCTGGATTCATTCTATTCCCCCCCCCCCCCCCCCCCTTTTTTTTTTTTTTTTTTTTCTTCCCTCCTGGTGGTGGAAAGCAACAAATGGTTGGAATTTTTGTTTCTGCAAAACTGGAAAATTAAATTTGATTTTTAATATGAAAAGTACCAGCAGCTGAAACGTTATAATTTCAAGACTGATTTAACTGATACTCTGCCTAAGTGCAATCATGTGCTGATCACGAAAACCTTTGTTTTCATTCTCCCATAGAAGTTGTTCTGCCAATATTTATGCAAAATAAGGCTAAACTTGGATCATTAAAAAAAAAAAAAAAAATCCCATCCTTAATTAATAAAAACATGACACAAACCAACAGCAAAACAGAGAAGCAAAGCAAGGAAAAGCTTCTTCCCCTTGTTAAAAATGACAAAATTCCAGCGTGGAGAGAGCTGGATGTGCCTGTGCTGGCTCTGCTCCATGCCAGGGATGTCCCCAGGAGCCCTTCTCGAGGTTTCCCCTTCCTGGGGAGCTCCGGGTGGGAATTGAGCAGTGAGGGGGACAGATCAGAGCTCTGCAAAGTGCTTTTCCACTCTCCCCATCCACGACAACGCCGAGAGGAAACAATTCCAAACAGCGTCTCTTTATTACAACCCAGTGCACAGCTCCTTGACACGACGGCTCTGGCAAGACTTGGAGAGACATCAGTCCAATAAAACGCCCTTCAATATCAGGTTTGGAGGTTAATTCGTGTGGAGCCACGCTCCCGTGCCAGCCCAGGGAACTTTTCCGCGGCGAGTGTTCGCCGACGCTTCAGAGAGCGGGCGGAACGAGGCTTCTGGAAGTTATCAATATCCAATTTGCCACTTGAGCCTGCTCACTCACCCTGCAAACGAGCTGTGCAAACACAGCCCTCGTGCTGGGGGAACGGCCCAAAGCACCGTCTGGGCACAGAGCTCTGCCCCGGAGCCCTGGGAGATCACGGAGCCCTCGCTGCCCCGTGCAGCCAGCACCAGCCCCACGAGTGGTGCAAATAATGTTTCCATTGAAGACTGAGAGCGTATTTTTCTTGGAGCATTCTTAACCTTTGGGATCTTTTCATGTTCTTTAGCCATTGTGTTTGCTCCTTCCTTGTTTTCTTACAGGGAAAGCCGAAAGCGACTCAAAATTAAAATCTTTTTTTAACAGCTTTCTCCTGTTCCCTTGGCAAAACAATTTTTTTTTTTTTTTGAGCAGTTGGAACGATACAGAGCCGTTTACTCCCTCCTCAAATAGTTTTCCCCTCCTTCCAAAAAATCCTGCTCGTTTTGGATCTGACCTCTTGCTTGTGTAAGGAGAGGACACCTCCAGGTCTGGAAAGATCTGTGCCAGCTGAAAGTTGTCACTGTGAAGTCAGGGACAAAGTTATTTATGCCAGGGCAGATTCTCTGAGTGCTACTTGTTTTCCAGTGCTGCAGGACCCACTGGTGATTCCGGGTGGTGGAACTGGGGGTAAATTTTATTTATGCCAGGGCAGATCCTTTGAGTGCTACCTGGTTGTTTCCCAGTGTTGCAGGTGATTGAGGGTGGTGGAACTGGGAGCAGGATCTGGTGGAAGAAGGGAAAATGGTGATGGCCAGCCTGGCTGGGACAGGAGGGAGCCTGGAACCACAAATCTGTAAAATCTGGGAGGACTGGGGATTTAGGGATCTGGCTTTGCCCATCCTGGGACAGAACAGGACTGTGGCACTCCCGGGAGGGCTCTGCTGTCACCTCAGCTCCCTGTGGCATCCACGGGTCACCTGCAAATGCTGGAGGTTCTCCAGTTCCAACCTGGGACTCGTGACCCACCTCAACCTAAGCCAGCTCCAAGGAGATCCCATCCTCTGCAGAACCACCTGAGGTGACCCCAAATCTTCATTCCTGCGGTGCTAAACCCTTGTTAATTTTCCTCAATGAGTGTGTTTGCTCCCAGGACAGACACATAAATCACACCAGCTGCGACCCAAGCGAGCCCATGACAAATACGGTATTTTTAAAGGTTAGTTGTTGTTCTTTTTAATCAAAGAAAAAGCAAGGGGATGGGGTTGGACATTTATGATGTGCAAAAGAGGTTGTAACCACAGAAAAATCTGCCTCCAAAAGCCAAATATTATTCATTTTGGTGGAATGCACTGTTAAAATAGCTCAGCCTTTAAGGAAGAGGCAGGCTTATGTAAACCAGCGAGTTTACTTTCTTTTGAACACACAACCTTACAAAAACCCCATCTGTGTGTGCATGGCGTGTCTTCCTATGGGCTTATAAATGCCACTTGATGAGCTGTGCCCCTCAGGAGATTTGGAGGACACATTTTAGGGGAGATAAGCACGGAGGAAGGCGATGTTTTGGTCTGTGACATCTTCCTGGGGCCATTGAGCAGCACCAACACATCCCAGTGCTTTAGCAGGAGTCACTAATCCACTCATGCACCTTCCTGGCCCACCACTGACTTCCTTTAGGAAGGGCACAATCAGGCTGAAAATTCATCCCCAACCCTCTGCCAGAGCTGGGAAACACCTGCCATGAGCACTCCATCAAAAACATATAAAGTCTATCGAGGAGGGGGGATTAAAATATTGCCACGTCTTCAAATTTAAACAGAGCTCCTGTAATCAACAGCAAAACTCTGGAGTTTCCCGTGGAAGTTCAACAGGCAGGACACTGAGGAGCTCAGTTCATTTTTGTACTGAGATTTCCAGCTTTCTAGGGATCCTTAATGGGATTAAGGACAGGTTTGCACGGGTTCACCTCTCGAATTTCTCTCCCTTGGTTCCGCCTGCATTTTTCCCCCTGAACAGGCAGGATCTTCTCTCTTTTCAAGGAGCCCCAAAATTCTGACGTTTATTCCCACCCACAGAGGTGGATGCTGCTGTCTCCTTCCCTTCTGGTGCCCATTTTCCCTCCCCAGCCTCAGGGTCACCCAGACTCGATGCCCCATCCTTTCCACCAACCTGCTCAATAGAAAGTTGGGCTTGGTGTTGCTTTACCCGGAGCTAACTGTGATTTTCCATAATTCTACTTAATAACTTCTATTTCATAAATGCTGTTTAATAACATCTCTTTAATAACTGCTGAGGGAGCCAGCAAGGCTGATTGTGTCCTGGGGCTTTAATTATTGTATAAACTCTACTGTGTTGGTGGCTCTCAGGGCTCTGAACCACACAGATTGTGTTTCCAAACACGGTGGGATCTTCCTTTTTTTCCTTTCAGTCCTCCACACTGTTGGAAAACAGGGGCTGTTCCTTAAAAAAAAAGACTCCTGGAGGCCACCCCAGGCACGGGAGGGAGGAGACAAGAAGGAAAGGCCAGCGGTGATTTACCAGGTGCAAAGTGGGATGAGCAACCTGCTGCTTTCTGTGATTAAATGGCTCTGCAGAAAAGGGCAGGGAGATAAATTACAGAATCCTCCTCCTCGTCTGCGTGTGTGGAAACGTGGAATGCTGCTGAAAACCCATTTTCCTTCTGAACCAAGTTCTCAGGGAAATAGATAAGCTTCAATTTAGATTTCCTTCACAGTTCAAATCCCACAAAACGCTTCAGGTGTCTGGGCATGCTGCTCCAAGGGGGATCTTCCAGGTCTTTCCTTCACCCAAATCTGCTTTTTGTTCTCCTCTCTTTTCCAGAATAAGGCTCATTTTCATAGAATCCTGGAATGCTTTGGGTGGGAATGGATTTAAATATCATCTGATTCCAACCCCTGCCGTGGCAGGGACACTTCCCACTATCCCAGGGTGCTCCAAGCCCTGTCCAACCTGCCTTTGGGCACTGCCAGGGATGTTTGGTTGTTTTTTTCAGGGCAGTTCCTGTGCTGATGGAAGATCCCCCATTCCCATAATTAAGGTCGGGATGATGAGCTCTCCTGGATAAGGATGACCTCAGGAACGACTTTGCTGCTGTTCCACCCTGCAGCCACGAAACTGCCCTTGGAAAAGTCAGCAAGAGCAACAGGCAGATCAAACGTTCCTGCTTCTGTTTTTCCCCCTTTGATTTTCATCTCATGTAGCTGTAGGGGATGGGGGAGGCCTGAAAATATGATCATTTAGCTCAATGTGTAATTTGAAAGAGTTTAGAAACGTTTGAAATAGAGGACAAACTACTCAGGGTGATTTTTGTGTACTTCACGTTGTTAATTTTCATACTTCAGCCTTTCCTCTCCCACCACTTTCTGTCCCCATCAATTGGATTTATTTTTTTTTTAAATCCTGCTTAATTTTTTCTGGGAGTGGATGAAAAGCTGTGGCTGCTTTTCTTGGCCTCGGGAAAAGTTCTATGTGTGCAGTAAAACTACTCCCTGCTATTATCACCCCGGGAGTCAGACACATAAAACCCCATTTGATCCGTGGGATAAAGGAGAGTCGGAAATGCTTCTGACTCAGGAAAATTGGTGAAAAAATGCTAAATTCAATAGGTGATCTTCACTGGTAGAAGTGGAAGTAGAGTGGGGCCTGTGTTGGTTTATATCCCTTCTGGTTTTCACCCACTGCAAGGAGGGAAAAACATGGAATACTCAATATTGTCCATGGGGGGGAGGGAAGGGAAGGGAA
>VXBN01011021.1:451267-556497 GCA_013397395.1 Sinosuthora webbiana | reverse complement strand
TTCTTGCTGCTGACAAGAAGAGATGGACACCAAGAAATATGATATTAACCTTGTTGGTGAAAGAAAGAAAAATAAGGGCTCTGAGAACTGTCACTGTTACTGGCAGCATTTTGAGGCAGTTAGGAAACCTCAAACCCGTTCCACATCTGATTTTGACTGCTCTTTTGCATTGGTGGCTCCTCATGGCTAGTTAACTTCTGTTTAATGGCACCTAATGGCAGTGCTCTAGAGGGAGGCTGATCACAAAGCAGTCTGCAACGTTCAGTGACCTCAGTTTAGTACAGTTTCTGCAGATTGTCTTTGTGATTTGAGGCATAGTCTCAAATCACTCTCAAATATCTGCAGCTTAGGTTTCCTATTAGAAAACTGGAAGAATTACATTTGTTCATATTTTAGGAGTAGTTGGCAACTTTGACACTTGGAGATTCCTTTCCAATCCTGATGAAGGAACCCTTGTGGAGTACTGTGAAGCTTAAGAGCACTTCAAGTTAATTTTAGTTTAATTGGTGTTAAGTGCAGTTTCCTGTTCTTCTATTAAAATTATCTTTTGTAATAATGGACAAATAATCATACTGGGTTTATAAAGATATCTTTCAAGCCTGAAGCTGTGGAGATAAGTGGACACACTTAGAGATTCATTCCTTTTCTCAGAGAAAATGTTTCTGGCTGTTAATACCACACAGAGAACACCCAGGGCAAGTACAACAACCCATGTATTATGTGATAAAAACCAAAGCTGCTATGCAGCAGGTATGGAAATGAAATTGTAATGAATGAGTAGAAATTAAAGCATTAAGCTGATTGCACACTTGACAGCTTTCACCACACATTTGCTGACTGGGGTTCAGACTTACCTGATAATGATCAGAGGAATGAAATACACCAGGAAAGCCACAACTGTCATGTAGGGGATCCAGTAGGAGTCATCAGGCCAGAGGGCCCAGCACTGCACTTCCCCATTGGAGAGCTGCCGTTTCCCAAAGATAATCAGAGTTGGTATGGAAAACAGGAAAGAGAGGCTCCAGGCCACTCCAATGAGCACTTTTGCCTGCCTTTCTGTGTAACAGAGTCAAACAGACAGTGTCAGTGGGGTTGTTGGTGCAAGTGAACCCTTGCAGCAGTATTGACAGAAAGGCAGGGAGGAGGAGGAAATTCTGTGAAGAAAGGGAATTTTAGGCGGCAGCTGGCTGATGCTGAAAAGACTTCAAAGGAGAAAAAGGATTTAATCTGTTTCTTGTGATAAATTGTCGTGTCATTATGAGCTTGTATTTTGCAAGTTTTATTTAAGGATGCTTAGGGCCTGTTGAATCTGAAACACTATGAGAAAGGCACTGGTCAGGGTCAGCAAGTCAGAAACATGAAATGCAAATGGTACCTCTATGCCACTGAGAGAACTTCATTAATGCATGTTAAGGACCTCAGGCCTGCCCTACTGCATGCCTAGTGATGCACCTTGAAGTGAGAAAGATTGCAAAACATTTCCTATAAGGAAAAAGAAAATGCCTCAGTTCAGGGTCAGAACAAGACTGCAGAACCAGCTGCCTTTAACTCCATCTGCAACTTTAGTGTCCCAAAGAAACATGGGCCTGAAGAGCCTGGGCATCTCCTGCACTTCTCTGTATAATGGTGGGGATCAAATTTAGCTGCTGCTGATGAACCCAAGATATGCCAGGAG
Source organism: Sinosuthora webbiana (assembly GCA_013397395.1). Taxonomy (NCBI): domain Eukaryota; kingdom Metazoa; phylum Chordata; class Aves; order Passeriformes; family Sylviidae; genus Sinosuthora; species Sinosuthora webbiana. The sequence goes on along the minus strand of VXBN01011021.1, from coordinate 554,822 downwards.
TGGACTGCTAACCACGAGACAGGGCAGATGACAGTACTCAAGTGCCCAGCCCTGTTTTATCTGCTGCAAAATACAGGAACTGGGAGATCCTGAGGGACTTCATGGTGAAGAACAGGAGCTAAAGGACTCCAAAACCTCCATCAGGTTTGGGTTACTGCATCCTCCTGATTTCTGGCCACTACCAAGTGAGGAAAAACAAGTGGGAAACGAAATGATGTCTGGTGACACCCACAAGATTTTGTAAATATCGATGGGTTGGAGCAAAAAGATCCAAGGCTTTAATTTTCAAAAACCTGCATCTTCTGGCTAAATTCCAGTTAGCTCTAGCTGAAAAGTGTGGGGAAAAGGAAAAAGGACTGATCTGTGGAGTGCCCATGATTATCAGTGACACTTATTCCTCCTCAGCCAGATTGCAAGAGGGACAGATTTTTTTTTTTTTTTTTTTTTTTTAATCTGGGGAGCTTTAGTGTTCAAATACTTTATTGTCCTAAAAAATACCCGAGGTTGTGTGTGAAATAGAAAATCACTTTAAATTATGCATATCAAGAAGAATGTCTTTCTTCCTTGAAGATCAAATAGCAATACAAAAGCATGTGGGCGAAACATTCAAAAAGTAATTTTATGCTTTATAAAACATCAGTTGCAAATGCTCAGTTATCCTGCTCATTTTTAAATGCTACCCACGTTCAGGAAAGTATGGTCTTGCTAATCTAGGGCTTAAGGGAACTCTGATGACATCTGCATAAGTGAGAGGGTTAGATTAAGGCTATAAATATTGTACAGGAAAAAGAGAACTGTGAAGTTTCCCAAAGTATGACAGAATAAACTTAGCAAAAGGAATATTAATAAATTTCACAAAATATTTCCTGACAGAAAGGACATTTCAAATGTGAGCTAACTACTTAAACTACAATCATACTACAGTGGGGCCCACCTGTGGTTTTCTAACTAAAAAAGATAAGAGCTGGAAAAGAAACCTTATTTTTTTTATACTGTATATTGAACAGAACTGAACAATATGGGTTGGGCAAGAGTGGTATTTCTTTGTGTTTCATAATACTTTTCCTGCAATGTTAATTTATTTTTATTTTTAAATGTCCCTTGCATTTGGTAGAATGTGGCCTTGCTAGTCTAAAGGGCTTTACAGGGCACTGATAGGTAAGCAGATTTTTGTTTTATTAGAATAATGTTAATTTTCTGCCTCACCAGCAGGGCTTTTTTTATGCTGCATTTTTAATAGTTGCTCTAATATGCTCTAAATTCCAGCCAATCACATAACTAGAGCTGTATCAGTTATAAATGAAATCAAACAAATAACTTTTTAAATACAGTGTTCTGTTAAACCAGTCTGAGCATTTTCCTTTAGAGCTTTTCAAACTGTGGTGGCCAAGACTAAATCCCAGGGTTGGAGTGGGAATCTCAGATGTGAACTCTGGCTCTGACTCTCCTAAAAGATGTCACAGATGTGACTGTCCCCTTTGCTCTGCTCCCACCATCCCTGCACTGTGACAATGGGTTTAAGTACATTTCTCTGCTCCCAGCAATATGGGACAGAGAGTCACCTCTTGGAAGGCACTTTGCTTCCTGCCACCAAGAATGTCAATGCTATGCAATCCTCTGATAAATCCAGGGCCATCTTAAAACAGGGTTTTAAATCCAGAGAGAGCAGACCTGTTCCAGAATCTCAGTGATAGCACTGTTTTCAGCCCAAAACCACACAAGGATCAGTTTACACCTTTTTGGGTTTTGTCATTTACTTAAGCAGTTCTTTTTTTACCTGTTGTTTAATTTGCATGTTGCTTGCATATGCCTTTCCAACATGATGAAGTATTCACAAAATGTTTTCTGCCACAACTTCTCAGTTTCTTTTCTTTTTGATCTTCATTTTAAATCTTTTTCTTAATACCCTTTTTGTTGTAGAATTAGGTGTTTCATAGTAAAAGCTTTAGGATTAAAAAGCAAATTTTTTTCCTATACTACACTTTCTCTGGTCATTGATGCATTGGCAAAGTATAAAAAATTCAGCTGTTGAAGTTTGTTTTCTTAAAAAGCATGCAAAGAACAGCTCATTGCAAATACTTTTAATAGGTCTTGAGACTAATAGCTAAACCACAATTTAAAAAATTGTTTGACATTTTCAAAGTGGAATGTTTGATTTTTTTTTTCTAAAATGGTATTTCAAGGTTACATGGAAACATAATTTTTCAAATCAATAAGAAGAAAGGACTCTTTTGTTTCTTGATTGAAGGATTTCGGGGGGATGAGTGTTTCATTTTGCAAAGAAATTTGCCACAGGTTGACTCAGAACTTTTCATGAAGTTCCTCTGTGTCATCACCAGTGACAAAGATTTGTAAATCTCTTTGTTCTCTATCCATAGAATAGCTAAGAGGGCATTTCAAAAGCATCCCACACAGCACCTCTGCAAGGAATAGCTGGGTGCAAAAGGTGATTATTTTATGTATATTCCAGGAAGTTGCTACGATAAATACACCTCTCTAGACCCTTCCTGTGGATTTACAGCTGCCTTCTTTTTTCCTTTGAGCATGGTCTTTGCTCGTGCGTCAGTGTGTAGCCAGACCTTGCAAGAGGCAGATGGGCTTTGTCAGTGTTTTCTCTGCTTGCGACCTTTTTTCCCTGACCACAGCTGCACCCAACTGATGATTTTGCTACTCTCAACAGGGGCAAACATTCTCTCTTCTCCAGTTTAAAAAAAAAAAAAAACCAAACAAAAAAAAAACCAAAAAATCCAACTTTATGGTATAGGTACAGGAAATGGGATTTTAAAAAGGCTTTTTCAAAGATTCAAAGTGATTTTCCGTGGGTTCTTTTTCAACTTCAAAGTTCTTTTCAAAGATTACCCATCGAATTCTTTATTATACTCAGGTGGTTATTTAACAAGCACTGCTTTTCCTGTACCATGCATGAAGAAGAAATGCCAGCAGGTCTGTCCCACAGCTCATCCTGCTCAGCCAGCAGGTTTGTGAGCCCCCGCCCTGCCTGGTTTATGAGCCCTCCTGAAGGGGCTGTAAAGAAATGCCACCCCTCCCAAAGCCTGCTGGGAAAACCTTGACATTCATCTCCCTGTTCTGAAAGACTTGGTCTGCATGCTGGGGAATACAAAGCTGAATTTCACACATGTATTTGAAGCTTTCAGACCTTAACATCTGCCAAAGCTGCACCACTGTCTCAGCTGTGATTTTCTCACAGGTGTTTAAGGCCAGGAAGGGCCATTAATCTGGGCCCCTGAACAGAACTGTCTGGCAAAAGCCTTCATTACTCCAAAACAAGAATGATATTTGCATTTGATTAAAGCACATCCTCCAGACCTCATGGTTCTTGTAACTGTTCTTCTTCCTCCCCACCTGCTATCTCTGTTTCTTCACTCAGTGCAACATACTTAATGCCCCACTTTGGCTCTGTGGGAAAGAAATTATTTTTGTTTAAACTGTACTGCTAAGAGGCCAGGATATATCTGAGTGCTGTGAAAAAAACCTGAAACCAAAACAAACAGAGGAAATTATAAGAAACAATAGATATCCAAATTTGTATGCTATCTCTTTTGAAGATACATCAAACTATTGTATGAATTCTCAGTACCACACCCTCCATCCAAGTTACTTTTTAATGTGAATAAATAGACAGTATAGATGTTGCGGGTCCTACAGTGAGTATAGTGGAACATGGGATAGCTTTTGTCCATTAAACCTTCTGAAAATGCTGGAATATAATGAAAACCGCTATACTTTATAAAATGTCATTTCATTCTTTGCTAACACAATACTTACAAAAACTGCTGAGGGCTAAGTGGAGTTTAATAAATCTTGAAACCACAGCTACTTCGTCATTTGGAAATTGTAACAGTTCAAATGTAGCTAGAGCAGGAATGAATAATTCGTAGCAACCAGGTTAAGGATTTTGAAAACTAAAAATTATCCAATAATGTCTGTAGCAATGACAAGGTACTGAAATTCTCCTACCTCCTTGCAAGAACTTCATGGGGTAAACTATGGCATGATACCGGTCTATGCTTAGTGACACGAGGACGTAGGTTGAGGCATAGAGAAGGACCACCTGGGGCAGAAAGTATAACAAGACAACAGCTGAGAACATCTATTGCAGAAGATGATGTCAATGAAAACTCTGAACTAGGAATGTTGCAAGAAAAGAAAAAAAAGAAAAGAAAAGAAAAGAAAAGAAAAGAAAAGAAAAGAAAAGAAAAGAAAAGAAAAGAAAAGAAAAGAAAAGAAAAGAAAAGAAAAGAAAAGAAAAGAAAAGAAAAGAGAAAAGAGAAAAGAAAACCCCCCTCATATATTCACCCATTTTTTTTTCCTTTTTCCTGTCCACAAAATTTAGAAGATTTAATATGCTTTAACTAACATTTTTCACCTTTAAATGAACATTTTCAACAATTAACCCCTTTGCTGCTAGAAAAAATTCTACACAGCGTTTTTGCCAGAGTTTACTGCTATGGGGGCAAAAAGGACAAGGTTTTTATACCTGGAAGTAGCGAACGACCCTGCAAACGATATCAGGGGCCATAAAATCTCCAGTGTAGCGCCAAATGATGTCAGTCATTATGTTGATGAGTCCTGTGAATGAATCTACAACGAAATTAAGTGAAGAAGCATTGAAAGAAGCAAATACATGACTTCAGGTGAACCACAGGGGCAGGTAGGACCCTTGGGATATGTCAGGTCCCCAGTCCTAGGGGCAGTCAAACCACGACCACTCAGCCCAGTATGCTAGAGGAGCTGGGAAAGCCTCAGACAACACCCCGTAATTACTGTCTAAGTGTGTCAGCTTGATTACAGCTGTGACAAATACTGAACCACTTTATCCTTTATTCTTTATCTGTTATTTCACTTTAAAAAGCCTCCTGCAAAATCACCTGGAGTGGCAACCAAATGCTGCTAAAGTTAGTGGAAATTTTGTCAGGAGTTAATTAGCAAACTTAATTAATTAATGACTAACTGTGCTTTGTCAGCTTAAAGTTAACCTACTTATGCCTGTACTTTTATATTTTCCAAATTAAATACACCTCAGGCTATCTTTTCTTTTTTCTTCTTTTTTTTTTCTCCTGAAAGAAAATCTAAAGAGATATTCCAGCCTTTGTTCTGCTTCTTATTGAACAAGTGAGTGCTCACGGAGATGCACATTTTACAAACGAATCACAGGAGCTGGTACTCCTGTTTTACATATGGGTGATAATAAGTTTTGTCTTTAAAACCAACTTCTCCCACTTGGACATGATAAATGTTTTCAGTGCAGTCCATAGAAGAAAATGTGTACCAGTCCAATGTGCTGCCACTTCAAGTAACATGTCATGTTGCTCTTCTTGCACAGATTACCACAAAAGGAGAAAACAGGTTAGGAAAACTTTTCATGCAATTTTTCAGGACAAAACCAAGCAACATGAAGAAAAAGCTTCAATCTATATTTAAAAAATATTGAAGTGGTGAGGTGAAATATTTCATTTTGCTACCACCATTTTACATATTCAAAAGCCATCTCTAAATTTTACTGTGATAAAGATATTTTAACCCCCATATCAGAAGATTTTGATTTGAAATGTATGCCTTTGGAAACGAGATATTTCAACAATTTAAAAAAAATATTTTGAGAAACAAAGAGTTTGGGACAGTATTTCCAAGCAAATAGGCACATGTTTTTCAGATTAGGTTTCTTCTAAGCCCTTTGAAATTACAGAATTTCCAGATATTACTAGTTGGAAATTGAGATTTCAGCTTAATGCTTCAGAAAAAGCGACCTGTTTGGCTTCACTGGAAAACCAGGGTTATTTTTTCTGTATCGGTAATCCTTTACATCCTCATTTTCTTCTTTCATTTATCTTGTTCTTCAAGGCTTAGTTCAAAATTAAATTAGTGTAACTGCATTACCTCCCTCCTTATGACTACTGTTCAATTAATACTGGTTTGCTCTCTATTCTCACAGCATTTCCCAGCCCCATTTTCTCTCTCTCCTCCCTTCCCCTGCCTCCAGAGAGAGGCTGGATCAGAGACAATCTGCAGAAGTAAGTCTGTGGTTTGAAACTTTAAAGTAAATGTTGTTCATTGATTAGGGTGATGGGGTAAGATATGATTGTTCTTCTGATGAGTACAGTGGCTTTAAGACTGTACTGAAAAGACTGTAGGTGTATAATAAAGGTAGTCTTTTAAAAAAAACACAGAGTTTAAGTGTTTCAAATAGTAAAATTCATCCTCCAGCAGTGGTTCAAACCTATCCCTTTTCCTTTCCTTACTCCTGAATTATTGATTCATATTCTCTCTCTCTACAGTAATGAAATATATATTGGTTCAAAGTATTACACATCAATAGAGCTTCACCTCAGGGTATCCGCCGGCTTTTGATGGTCTGAGCATCTGCCATGCAGATGCTAAATCAGGGCTCAGCTTTCCTCAGGAGGGGGAGGGTGCAGAGGCTGCCCTCCCTCCTGCCTACCTCAGTGCTCTGAAGAGAAAGGCAGGGAGAAGGGACAGCACCTCAGCTACCTCCCCATTTTCCTCTACTCACAGCCATCTTCCTATCACTTTTCAATGCATCAGGACAATGCTTTAGAGGTGCATCCTGCAGCTGTGGTGAGAAATGGCATCCTGGTGGTTTCCATCAGGTAAGCGATTTGGCAGTCCTAGACAACACACTTTCAGCTTACGTCCACGCCAGCTTTTTAGTTTACACCCGGAGTGTGGTTTTAACCGGGAGTGTGGATGGCCCCCACTTCACTGGCTCATGTGATAGAGATCTACAGGGAAATGAGCCTTTGTTCAGCTGATGCTTGGCCCAAAAGTACTCTCCAGGGTTGCCCTCCTTGCGTCCCACACCCTGCAGCTACCAGCCAGTGCTCAGGCTCAGGAACCATGCAAAATTTATGCAGCAGAAGCAGATCTCTCTCCAGAAATATAGAATGTGGATATCAGCTCTGCCTTTTTCATGTTACAAGTCTCTACCCACTGCGTGTCATTACCTACAAATATATCTATAGCCTGAAGTACTTCAGGAGCTTTAAAGACAATTCAGGATTGTCCTTCCCTTTAGAGCTGTTGAGTGAGGTTTTTCAGGTGACTGCTGAGGCTTTTAAATGGGGATTAAACTTCACAGGTTTTTTTGTGCTGGCAGCCTCAGCTCTTCTCCCCCAGCAGTATGTTTTAAGAGCTCCCTGTGCTGAATTTCCAAATTGCTGTGGAGGGCTTGGCATGAGCCTCCAAGCACGTGCCCCTGAACACAACACACACATCTGTACCAAAGCCAATGCACCCAACTGCACATGTGGGCCAAATTTAGCCAGATTTCTCAGTGCCCTTTAGTTATAAAAACATTCAATGCCCTCATGCCCTCCTCAGGTTTTATCTCCTGTCTTTTCAATCCTAAAAGTACCAGTCTAACTTTTCTCAGAGGATCCTTCAGTCCTTTGCTGCCTGCTCCAGAGGGTGTTTCTTATCCCATCCCTGCAAAGGACCAGGCTCTCACAGTATGACCACACACATCTCGAGGATTTGTCCTGCAGACTTTACATAGGCTCAAGTAAATAATGTGCTTTGTGCCAGTGATCAGACAGCATGAAGGGAAAATGAAACAAACCTACAAATGATGACAAAGGATTGCTATATACTCTCCAGAGACACAAGTACCTAGTGCAAACCTTTATTAGTGTTTTAGACACTAAATATGCTGCTCATTAATCTGTTATCTTAGGATCATCACACCTTAAATAACTAGACTGTATTTTTCACTCCTTCACAACATTTTTTCTTACAAGCCTCTTTTTACACAAAGCCCCAACATGTCAGCACTATAAACCTGGTACAGAGATAAAGAATTGCCAGCAGACTTTTTGCCAGTAGTAGATGAATCCTCCTGACGCTTGTATCATCTCAGATGCAATTATATCCATGACCACAGCATCTTGAAATCTTCATTTGCCTTGTAATTTGAATTCCTGTAGTAGAAGTCAGTGTGTGGAAGCCAGCTGGTTTCAGCAATGAGATCTCAGCAGATCACAGATTCCCTGGCTGCTTTTGGCAAGTGTACACCTCAGACGGTGTCACTGGATTGCATCAGTGCCATCCTAAGTGATGAATGTTAGGTACAGAAAGCTGGCATAGCCAACACACTGCTCTGAACCTCAGTGTCCTCATTACTTTGAGTACCCTCACCACTCCTTACAAAGCTGGTGGCTCATGTGTTAGATACTTGTGTTCTTTCTCTGATGAGTGTTCCTGGGCCAAACAGCACCAAGATAATTTCTGAAAACTGTCCTAAACAACCTTCACTCACAGCTGTGTGCAAGCTTGTCATTGTCATTGCCTTCTTCATAGTCTTCTAATTTTTTTTACTAAGCAGTGGTGTGTTTACTGTGGTACTGTGTCAGCATTGCTAGGCAACAGTGGGGTTATAGGCCCATCTAATTACTCAGAAAAATAGGCATAAAATCAATTAATGAAATGTATTCTCTTTTGATACAAAATAAAGATGCCAGCAGGTGATAATTTGTGACTTATAAGCCAAATGTGTATTCAAAGAAGGATACAGATGAAACAATGCCTCGTTGAAGAGAAGACATGGCACTAGTGTGATAGGAATGGAAGAAGATTGCTCTTGAGGGAGAGTGGACTTTTTATAAACAAATGTAAAAAAATAATTCCATGAGATTTCAATAATAAGAAAAAGTAGTGGGAGGTAGGGAGTAAAGATGGCTTTGCCTGGGCAGAGGGAGAGAAGAACAGCTTTGTAGGGTTTGTGCAACTGGACAGGTCTGCAAACCTTTATTTGCCTTCTCCCTGTCACCACCAGGGCCACAGCCAGTCTTCAAAGGCAGAACTAGTGTCTGCCTCTACAAACCCTTCAGCATTTCAAAATGCAGCATTTTTAAACAGCATTTATCAAAAAGGTCAAGAAAATGCCTGAGAAGGAGAAGCATCCTGAGTTCCCAGAGGAGACTGAAACATGCTGAGTATAGAGCTACAGCATCTGTTGTTGGGAAATATGTCAGGTACTGAAACAACCTGTGAAAATCCTGGTCCTTAAAGGCCAACATAACCCAGGTTTCCATCACATTCAGCAAAATGCCTTTGGATTATTTTATGGGCATGATTGAGTGCAGACATTGCCTCTACACTTTTGAGCCCAGGAGCCACTTGTTTCAGGAGGTGATTGCAGTAGCTTGGGTGATGGGTTCTGCCTCATGTGACCAATCCCAGAAATGTAAAAAAAAACAATCACTGCCCTTGGAGGAACAAATCTGAATGTCAACTTGCTGTTGGTTTAAGTGAAACAAATCTTTGTCAAAAAGCCCTCCACAGAGAAAGAAGTCCATTATAGAAAGCAAATGGAGGTAATTAGCAATCTGGCATGGGAACTGTCAGATTCCATGTCTCAGATAATATGTTCATAGAAATTTCATTGAGTTGATGGTATTACCAAAGGGATGTACCTGTGGAGACTTCAGGATATTCCTTTCATTAAAGCTAAGGAGGTTCAGACAAAAATCTGTGCTAGCAAGTCTACAAGAAAATATCTCTATCATTTTATTATTAGTACTGACACCACTCTTCCCTCAAGACCCTCTACCCTGAGGATAAAAGTCTTTTCTGTCAGAAGTGGAAAGCAGATTGCTGGTAAGCTGCGATGGGTTAAAAAGCTCCACATGTCATCTCAGCTGCAGTGTCATTTTCCCCTGATGAGAACAGTTCTATTAAGTTGGATGTGGTGATCCATGACTTCTCGGTGAAGGTGTTCCTCTTGCTAAAATACCCTCTCTCTTTTCATGTCACTTACAGAGTGATTCCATTTTAACGAGGTATATTCTGTTCTGCTTAGTAGACAGCACCAAGCTGCACAAGGCAACACAACATTTTGTAAGGCAAGACAAACCCTGCAAGCTCCTGGTCAGGGCTGAGCCTTTCATATGGCTCATTTCTTTTGGACCTCACGATGTACGTTCCCATCACCTACCGCTCCCCAAGGAGAGTATCCTCTGGAAGCATCAGAAGCAGCAGTTCACAAACACCTGCCTACAATGCAGTGATAGACCCTTAAAAACAAAAGTGGCATCATTGCCCTATGACAAAAACAATCACTGTCCATGATTTTTGAACTGATGAGGCAGCCACTGCCCTCTGACCTTGCTGCTCTGTATCACACTTGATGTGCTGTCAGCTAATCAGAGTCAGTGCTGTGAACTTGCCTTGCAAGTTAGCAAAACCCATATCTGATGTATCTACAGGCGTGTGTGTGCAAGCAATTTAAATTAGGTATTCTTAGGGGTCCTGAAGGTTGGCTTTGGTATAGTCACGGGGCAGAGAGAGCAGGAGAAGCTGCCCTACCTCCTGCAGGCACCCCTGCAGCCTGTTTTCTCCCACTCTTCCCATAGTCTGTGCTTTCCACTGAAAATTTCACAGGTGGCTTTGCATGTACTCACTGCACTAGAAATAATTTTGTAACCACATTTCCTAAAAAATACACCCAGCCCTCTGCTCTCATTCAGAAGCTGATAGTGAAATAGGTTGTATCGGCTGTGTGGGTATCTGTAGAACAAGATACTTATGAGATACTTAGAAGATGCCCTTTCAGATTAAGACATTTTAGCTCTTTAAATGCTGAGCCACCAGAGAGTGGGGTGTGGCCTCTCCATGAAGTCATGGTGCAGTGTTGGGCTGCGTGTGGAGCAGGGTGGGTGCAAGAGTTGCCCTCATGCTTGGACAACTTATTCCTCCTCTTCACAACCCCTCCAGGTGCATTTATCTGAGCTTATGGTGGTTTGCAGCCCCTTTCTCCAGCACTGCAGAGCATCTGGGCACCATGCTGGAGATGGGGCCAATAGGGAGGATGGTTGGCAACCCCAGGAGCTGCCATGAATCTGCCAGTCCTGGTTTTACCTATTTTAGAAGTGTTGATATGAAGCAGATATGATTGTGCTTACGCAGTGCAAGGATCCCAGCTGTCTGCCAGAGAATCTGGCAGAAGAAGTGTCCCTTTGGGGTGCCCTAAGTTTTTGTGGGGAATCAGCATGGACACTTGTTGCTGTAGGACACGAAAGACTCCAAATATTCAAGAAGGCAAAAAGTATAGAAAAAAAAGGCTTTGTTATTTCAATTCCTACTACCTTTTATAAGGTGTTCCAATGCAGACTTAACATGATTAGTGAATAGGAACAACACCTCTCTAATCCCATTGGTTAACTAGAGAACAGCAAAACACGAGCTGGACAAAGATTGTTTTGAGAAAGGATAGTTGTTTACCAAGATTGTCTTGAGAAAAAGCTTTCTTGAGAAACTTTTNACTTATGAGATACTTAGAAGATGCCCTTTCAGATTAAGACATTTTAGCTCTTTAAATGCTGAGCCACCAGAGAGTGGGGTGTGGCCTCTCCATGAAGTCATGGTGCAGTGTTGGGCTGCGTGTGGAGCAGGGTGGGTGCAAGAGTTGCCCTCATGCTTGGACAACTTATTCCTCCTCTTCACAACCCCTCCAGGTGCATTTATCTGAGCTTATGGTGGTTTGCAGCCCCTTTCTCCAGCACTGCAGAGCATCTGGGCACCATGCTGGAGATGGGGCCAATAGGGAGGATGGTTGGCAACCCCAGGAGCTGCCATGAATCTGCCAGTCCTGGTTTTACCTATTTTAGAAGTGTTGATATGAAGCAGATATGATTGTGCTTACGCAGTGCAAGGATCCCAGCTGTCTGCCAGAGAATCTGGCAGAAGAAGTGTCCCTTTGGGGTGCCCTAAGTTTTTGTGGGGAATCAGCATGGACACTTGTTGCTGTAGGACACGAAAGACTCCAAATATTCAAGAAGGCAAAAAGTATAGAAAAAAAAGGCTTTGTTATTTCAATTCCTACTACCTTTTATAAGGTGTTCCAATGCAGACTTAACATGATTAGTGAATAGGAACAACACCTCTCTAATCCCATTGGTTAACTAGAGAACAGCAAAACACCAGCTGGACAAAGATTGTTTTGAGAAAGGATAGTTGTTTACCAAGATTGTCTTGAGAAAAAGCTTTCTTGAGAAACTTTTCCTTGGGAAAATGTTAGCAGCTGCTTGGCAGGCTAAAATCTCTCAAGCCCACAGACACGCACAAGTGCTTTGTTCCATTGTGGTGCCTGCATTGGGGCACACATTTTGCACTGGAGCAGGAGCAGTTTTGCCACAAGTACAAACAATGTGTACTCTGCTGCTCTTGGGCATTTTCTCTTTCAAGCCTGGCAGCCTGGAAGAGAACAGTAAATGTAATGCGTGAAGCAAAACCCGCTTGAAAATTTTCAAGGGAAAACCTGTTGAATTGACCTGTTAAAGTTATGTGGATTTTCCTGTGGCAGAAAATGTGCTTTCCTTCTCTTTCTGGCTCATAGGAAGTGACAGGAAATTTTGTTGAATTGTGTGAGCATCTAATTTATTTGTTGCATTTCTTATATTTCTGCTCTGAGATCTACTTTCTCATGAGATGAGGCAGGCCCTGTTAGGCTACATGTTGTAAAGGATGGATGCAGTGAGGCTTCAGCCTCACTCCATAGCTCATCTAGGCTGAAAGATGAAAGTAGCATATACTGCACAATACCAACCTCTTCAGAAACAGCACTTACAAGAGAGCTGGAGATCAAGAATTAAAATTCAACATGCCCTGCCACTGTGGAAGGCATTGAGGTTTTGTTTAATTTGCCTTTATTAATATATCTCTTCCTACCCTTATTGCCTACTGCACTGTTGCTGTGGGGATACAGCTGGAGGGGGCTGGGCTAATCCAGCAGTTCTACCAAGAAGGAGCATGGCACCCACCAAAACAGGACAGGATAACAGGAACAGCAGCACCACATCAAATACAATGGGGGCTGGGGCGGGGGGTATGGGGGAAGGAGAGCTCAGTCACCACATCACAGTAGTCTCATTATTCAGAAAAACTGGTTCCTCCCACAAAGTTAAAGAAATGACTGGAGAATTGTTTTCTTGTAAAACCAGGATGTATTATGAACCAGTCAGGACAGTAAAGGCAAGTAATTTTTGTTCAGCTGTCCCCTTCTTCAGACCTCTGCAGATACTATGGTTTGGGATTGGCAGTTGCCCTAAGGGGGAATATGCAGGGGCAGATGAAGTTGGTGATAATTCTGAATCCTAGGAAACAAGATTCTCTTCCCGTCTTGTGTTGCTTGCACATAGATGAGGCCACTGTCTACTAGATGAAATATTATTTTGTTGCATGCAGTTGTTCAGTGGTTCATTCTGTGCAGAGAATGAGTCTCAGTGTAAATGCAGAAGACACACTCCTGTGGATCAATTTGTCTTAGTTAAACACAGAAAAACAAGGATATGCCTCCCCAAAAGACAAAGGAATCACACTAACTCATTGCTGCTGTATATATTTCAAGTGGTGCCTGTAGTTGTAGAGTTTTTCAGAAAAAAATTACCTTCTGAGATACCAAGTACCAAACAATTCTACTTTTAATTATTTTCTTCTCCAAGATCTTGTACATAGATGCTTCTGCTACTTCTTCTGAATCCTCTATACTGATCCTTTTGCCAGCTCTTTATCTCAAGTATTTGAAGGACTGCAGGTTTATATCTTGGTCACAACAGAAATTGTGTGGTTATTCTCATCTAAAAATGTCGACTATCCTAGGAGTATTTTCTGTTGGTATAGTTCAGACACCCAGGTCACTGTAGTAATTGATTACCCACACTTCTTCCAGCCTTAGATGCTCACATATTATTGATGCAGATACTTTAGTCCAAGTAGGAGTGGCAAGGATAAAGCCTTCTTTCTTCCCTCACAGCAAACTGTAAATCAGACTCCCATGGTGCTCAAGCAATGACCTTGCATGCTGCTGCTCAATTTTTGTTGAAGCTTAGGCTTTCCATTGATGCCTTAAGTTTTAGCTTTCATGTATTTCAGATTCTGTGCTGCCTAGGGCTGTAGTTCTGAGCCTCATACTAAGTGCTGGTAAGCTCTCTTCACAGAGTAGGTAGACAAAACAAATCCTTTTCCTGCTGAAGACCAAGGACAATGAATTCAACTTTCAGGCCCAAGAGCATAAACAACGGTGGACTGAAGGGAGAAACAAGAAGGATGAGACCCCCACAACCTGAAGCCGTAATTGGACAAATAAACCCCAATATGCAAATGGCCCAAAACTTATAAAAGTGTGAGACCTTGTGACCGGTTGTCCATTTTTGTGACCATTTTAAGTCCACCTTGGGTGTAGCCCTGGTCAGGCTCTTGTCCTGCCCAAGGTGTACCCTTAAAGGCATTTCAATAAATATATACTTTATTCTCTAGCTCTGTTCAGTCTCTGTTTCAGGTCAGCCTTCCCAAGGCATCACCATTACAGAATAGTAGAATAGTGTTCACTGAAATTTTTGTATCTGCTTTGTCCCCCTGGTGTTTGCTCATAGCATGAAGAAAAGCACACTGCTAAGTTTTATTGGCAAATTCCTGTGTAAAATCATCATGTGGAAAAGGTAGATCAGGGAAACGCACACTGAGCTGTTTTCCATTAAATATGCTGCAGTGTCAGAACAGGCTGAAAATTCATTACATGTGGTCTGGATCTCAGTCCTGTAATTGAGCTGAACATGGCCAAAATGGACTTCTAAGCATTTGGTCTTAATAGAGCAACTGAGTCTCCGTAGCACATGATATCTTTGACCTGAATTGCATAAATCCTGTAAATCATTTGTAAACATTTGATAACCAGCTAGGCAATGGAGTTAAAGGAAGTGACTCTCCAGAGAAAACCTGTAAAACACATGAATGTGAGTTGAACATATTGGCAGGTGATGAACAACCACATGAAAATGTTGGATGTGTTGTCCTACAGCCATTTGCAAAATGGGTAAAGAGAAATGTGTCAGTGTTATCGTTAGTGACACAAAGACAATCTCAGTAAATATATATCATTGCTTTAATATTCAAGAAGGGAATAGAACAACGTTGATCTTCTTAATGTAACTTTAGTGCATGCAAAGGCTATTTCCAGAATAATTTCTGTTTGATTGCGACTAGATGTGCTGCAGTACAGGTGATGGACTAAAAAGTGCTAATGATGTATTTGTACTTTTGATGTCAAAAGTGTAAAGTCATGTCTTCTAATGGGAGCTAATGAGATCCTAAGTGATGATTCCAAGTAAAGCATAGTCATTATGGCCATGCTGTTGGCAGCACCACACTCATGCAGTCCTGTTTCTCAGCATTCACTGCTGGTATGTGAAGAAGCCAGGTAGCAAACTCCACACACCCACCTATACTTAACAATAGAGATCAAATTCTCGTGTAGAGTAACTGTAAAATAAATGTCCTCTATGTCAGATGACAATCCTGCCTGGATATCCATCAGGGAATCAAACAGGAATCCATAAAATTTAGAGGTAATGTTTTCCAAGTAATTCAGAAAGAAATCCATTTCCCCCCTTAATGCTGAAATGTTAGACCCAAAGGATTATACAATTTATCTGCCAAGCACCTTTTATTAAAAACAAAACCAAAAACAAACACAACTGTCGTTAGGATTTGAATGTCTGAAACAGGCTGAAGATAGGAAAACCATAATCAGTCCTTCAGGACCACATAACAATTCTGTAGCTGTCAAAACAAGAATTAAGGCTTCCTATAAACTGACATAAATTGGCACAGCAAAAGCTGACTGCTGCTGATGTAGAAAATGCATGGTTCATTTCGTTGACTGTCAAGTGTATCTACAAAACATATTCAGGGCCACCACTGGGCCACAGGAAAGGCAATTAAAATAACCTTCTTAAGGTTATCAAAATAGCCTTCCTAAACCATCCTAGAAGTCTGGTTTTGCATTGGACCCCCATAGGAAGCCCCAAGTTCACCTCCTGCCCCTCACGTTCCCCTGTGCCTCATTACATGCAGCAAGAATAAAACCCCTCCTGTTCTTGCACTCTGCCTTGTTCAAAAAATGTGTTGTTTTGAAGAAATTAATTTATGAAAAGGTGCATTAAACCAGACCATTGTTTTTCCAGAGAGACTTAGAGATGTGGCTGCTCTGTTGTCCCAAACTATGTCACTGATCTGGATGAAGGCTCTGCCTGTGCCCCCCATGCACCATGTCTGGACTGTGGCACTGCATGGAGCTGCTGCATCAGATGTTGTCAGTGTGGCCAACTCAGGCCTCTGACAGTGCTGGGTGTAGACACTCCTTCCCTGGGTTCCCAAAGGGTTCAACCTGAGACTGATATGAAGGCACAAAAAACCTCCAAGACCTACACAGAGCTTTGTTATAATGGAGTCAAAGTTCCCCACCAGTGTCAAAAGTATTTGGATTTCATCTAAATTTTAGTTTAAGGGCTAAGCCAGTCAGCCGGAAGCTGTGTCAATATTGCAGTCACAACCCAAAATTTAAACTTCAGCATGCTAAAATCATAAAAGACATTAGTTTTTTCAAAATGTCTGGCTTCTTCTCCTGACCAAAAATGCATGAGCATCTTTGAGATTAATAACCAGATGTTTGGATTTTCCCTGCAGGTAATTGACTGAGATTGATTCACTATAAAGAGTGTAAACGACTCTAATTTGAAAGCTAAAATCAATTGACTTGTGCCTTTTCCTCATCCTGTCAGTCAACATCCTAGCAAAGTACTTCTGAAATTGGAATGCCTTCCCAAATGATGAATGAATATGAAGTTTTGTGTTTATTTACAATTCACACCAAAAGTGTAACTGTGGGAAAAATTCATAAAGATCCAAGTATGTTTATCTACATAAGAAGCAATGAATGGTCAGGAAAGGGATGTGAATATTTTTATAAACATCTTAGAGTCATAGAATTATTTAGTTTGGCAACGATCTTTGTGAGGAATAAATAGCATAATCAACAGACTTCATAAATTCAGCAATATAAAGAATTTATAACCACTCTCATTTCAAGAACATTTTCTGCAAGGCACAAAAAAATGTATTGTGAAAATATTGTTCGCTGAAAACAATGCTAACCTACCAAAGCACTCATATTGAAAATGTATTTGGTATACTAATGAGTGAGTGTTTAAGGATTTGGAAATAGAGTTGAAAATGCAAAACTCTATCTTGCAGGAGTCCATTCATTTGTGACATTTCAGAATGATCAAATTAGTCTTGAGCAAGAGCAAAATATTTTGTTTGTGATAGTATCTGCACACAAAGAGGTCCAATAGAAGAACTCAAAACCATTTCCTTTTACAGATCCTTTCAAATTCATATTGACATTATAAACTGTGTAAGTGGAGCACAGAGGTATTTAAAAGCATACCTCCAAGGGGCATGGTTTTGGAAGCATGGCTTTGTTTTTCCGACGATCTTGTTGAATCGATTTTTTCCAGTCTATTTGTATTAGCTGGGTAGAGGATTCACAGAAATGCAATTGTGTTTTGTAATTTAACTTTGATCACAGTAATTTTCTTTCTCGTGTCTCCCAAGCAGCCTTCTAGAAACTACAGCAGTAATGGTATGCAGCGGTGGATATTGAACTGCTTGCAAGCCACTCAGGCAGCTCATAAAAACATTATTAAAAGGCAAATGCCCTTTGTGCTCATAACTTTTAAATTACACAAGCTGAAGTGCCTTAATACTTCTAAAGCATTGTAATATATTGAGATGTGTTCTCTTGGAGCTGATGTCGTGACTTTCCAGCTGACAGCTTGTGCTCTCCTGCCAGTCACTGTGGTTTGGTTTGACTCTCCCTCCAGCTCAAGAAGTCAGGAGTCTGAGCTTAGTTTGCTGGGAGGCTCAGTGACTGGCAGGTGGCACATACATTCTTCCTGGAGTAATCTCATCTCCTACAGAAGGAACTTTTTCAGAGCCCCTGACCCATTTCCTTTCTAGTAATGAGTGTTTTCCCAAGCCATGGAGGCTCAGGAGATTCCCAGTCCTGCAAAGGTGCTTTGGCTCACCTGCTAATGTGAATCTGCTCCCAAGGTGAGAGTTCTGGGAGACCTGCGAAGGCCACAGAGGGTAAGAGCATGCTCTGTGCCCACGTGGTGTGTGTGCTTTACCAGGTAGAATAATAAAGGAACTATTTTAAAGATAATCCTGATGTTCACTAAGAAAGTGGCATAGTACTTTATTTTCTGCTTGCATTAAGCAGCAATCTTCCCATCTACCAAGGTCGTTCCTTGGCTGGCAACATCTATGAATGTTATGAATTTTCTTTACCTGAAAAACTGGGAGAACATCTGAGGATGCGCTTTCTCTCAAAATCAGAACCTGTGCAGGTGACCTGGAGCTTTCCCCAGAAGGAGAAGAGCAACAAGACTTGCTGTAGAGTTCAACAGCTGAATAAGTATTGCTAATCCTTATAGTGTGCTGGAGAATTCTTCTACATTTTTTATTTTCTGTAAATGCTGGTGTTATTATCTTCATCTTTTTTTCTATCTTGCCTTATTCTTTTGTAAACTGAGCATTTACTTTATACCATCTACAGGGTCCAGGTTTTGTGGCCTCAAGAAATATTTCTGCAAATTGCAGTTAAAAAGGATGCAGGATATGTTGGAACATCTAAGACCTTCACACAGACAATAGGCACCATTCTAGTCAGTATCAAATTGTCAACCCATGATTTATTTTTTCAGTTGGCTTCAAGATCTTTATCCCAAGAAACAATTTCTCTATTGGCTCAGGATTTCCCCTAAAATGGAAATTACTGTCCCTTCTGGTGTATCTTGGTGTATTAGGGATTCCCCTCTAATAGTGAGTAGACTGTACTGCCTTCATTTCCTCCTCTCCACTGCTCCCCTCCCCATCCTCCACTTCCAGCTCTGAATGTAGATATTTAATTTGGATAACTTTGCTCTAGATAGGAGCATGAGTGCTCCTCCCAAAAAGAGCACTTGGAAGTTACTTTCAGTGGTTGAGTTTATGCCTCCACCATAACCAAAAGAAGTTAGTAGGCAGAGGGCTGATATTCAGTTTTAAGTATACAAGTTTTTTCATGCTCCATGCCTTTGGACATGGTATGCACATACCGTAAGGTAATTTCAGAGTGTAATACATGCTTTTAATGCCATTAGTGACAGAAAATCCATACTTGAGCCAATACACACATGCTTTTCCCTGCCCCAGACAGAGTGGAAAAGAATTCCATGCTGATTTCCATCAACCATCTATTTTCTCCAGTGCCTCAGAAGATGGCCAACACTGAATCTTGTCTCACTCATTCTACAACCAGGGCCCAGTAAGCTGAGGTGCTACATGCCCACACTACTCAAAAATGTCTGGTTTAACAAGCATTTGGCAGACATGTAACTGCCTTTGAGAAGTACCTGACGGGTGCAAAAAGTGCTCTACTTTGAACAAACCTATATTTCGCTTATTTACTGCACAGAAGGCAAACTCGGAATTTGGGAGGCACTGGATGAGTCCCATGTTGTGGTGTCCCATTGAACCTGGCAAGCTGTAAGTACCAGCATACCCATGCAGGGAGACTTAGAGACAGTCTTCACTTACAGCCAGATTGCAAAGGCACAGGATACATAAATGATTTGTTTGTCTAGGAAGCTTCAGTGTTTGAGAATGAAGATTTTATAGCATATTATGAAAGGACACTTCAGAGAATCTAGGCTGATATGCAACTGATGCGGTTGTCACTTATTAATATTAGATTAGACACCTTAGCTAAGCAAAGGTTTCAGGTGGGTAGTTTTATCGCTGTGCTGTCTTTTGTGCATTAAAGTTTCATTAGAGTTTCTGTCTTAGAACAATCAGATTTGCCACTAATAACTCTTTGACACAAAGAAACTTATTTGATATTTGAGTATCACAACACTCTAAAACCTCATCAGAGCAGATCATCCGAGATTGCAAATGCATGGATTCCGGGAGTGGATTGGTGCTACAGTAATCTTCATGGCTGTCATGCACCCAGTACTCTGAGGAGTACTTTAAAGGGAGTGTGCCATCCAGCAAGCTCAGTACTTAAAATGTGTCAGGCTTGCTGTGTGCCTGCATGTGTTTCTGACAGGGATGAGCAGGAATCCAAATTTACATAGATTCTCTGAATGAAAGATGGAAGAAATGTTCATGGTATCCTCCTTTCAAAAAGAGGAACAAAACACTGAAGGATCCTTACTTTACCAGGGTTATGTACGAAGCTGTCCTCAAGAGTGGTGACACTGGATTCCATGCTAAGGATGTGGGAAAAAGCCATTCTGCTTTTCAGTCCTTTTAGAGGGAATATGCTAGTGACTTCCATGAGCAAACAGCTGTGACACTGCAGTTCTTAAGAAAAGGATTTAAATAAGAGACAATGTCCCCTTGATTTCTAAAAGTTTTGCATGTTTCATTAAAACAAAAATGACTGAGCAGCAAATGGCATTTCTTGTATTTCAGCTGGCTTATTAGATATCACTGGAGAGACAGTTTCATAGCAAGCATTGAAATTACCATATTTAATATACCTTAAATTTTTTCTCTGGACTTACTAATATTATAGCAGTAACTCCAGCACTCCCATAACACATTAGAAAGCCAGTGAATATACAGTCCCTATCTCTGAAGCATGGAAAAGACATTTTCTAAGAGGGCTCTCCATCCTTTCCACATGTGGCATCAGCTCCTGATTTTGTCCCTGTCTATGGAAACTAGAAATGAAATGTGTAGAAATCATTTTTCCATTCAAGACTAGAAAATGCCCATCAAAAAAACCAATACCATCTCAAAATGTATGTGGGTTTTGTTTTGTGGTTTTGTTTTTTAGGAAACAAATAAACATCTTTTTTTTTGTTGTTGTTTTTGTTTTTTGTTTTTTGTATCTTCACATCTCTTCATATATCTTCAAGTTCCCACAGTTTCAAAGCAAACTGTTTCCTCATGAGGACAACCCCTTATTGCCCCCGTCTAACGTGTAGGTTTCTGGCATAGTTGAATAATGTTTTTTCTATTGTTCTCTTTTGCTACTTTACAATGAAAGGAAAAGTGTCTTGCAGGAAAAAAATCCTTTTGTCATCAGTAACCTCTAAGAAATTGACATAATCAATCAACCACTTCTGCTTTCCAGTGCTGTTATCCCTAGCCCTTAAGAACTAGCAAAAAGTTTCACTTGTAAATGAAATATTCGGAGATTTTTCCAGATGTAATTTCCATCCTACTTTGACTGATCATGTTCTTGTTAAGCAGACTGCCTGCTAACATAATAAGAGTAAAGAAACATGTGACTTACCCACAAGCCTCTTTTGGATTTCAGGGCTATGGTGTGGGTGGGTGAGTGGGTGTGGATGTGTGTGTATTACATGTGTGCAGAAACTGAATCAGAGCCATATTGCATCCTTCAGTAATTTCAAAAGGTTCTTTCCACCAACACAGTGAGGCACAGCACTTAAATGCACTGAACTCAACAAACTTGAAGTTCTTTCCTAAACTAATTGATTTTATGATCCTAAAGATTCTTCTTTAAGGCTAATCATGCAGCTGTAGTGTCAATGCCCGGTTATGGAGTAATATTTGTTACTTAAACTACACTTTTGCTCCATATCTCATTTAGATCTCTGCAGTTACCTGAAAGGACATTGTAGAAAGTTGGGGGGTAGTCTATTCTCCCTAGTATCAAGCAATGGAACAAGAGAAAATGGCCTCAGGTTGTGCCAGGGGAAGTTTAGTTTAGTTACCAGGAAAGATTTCTTCACAGAAAAGGTGGTCAAGCGTTGGAACAGGCTGCCTAGGGAAGGGGGTTAATCACTATGCCTAGAAGTATTTAAAAGACATGTAGATGTGATATGCAGGGACATGATTTAGTGATGGACTTGGCAGTGTGGACTTGATCTTTTCCAACCTAAACAATTCTGTGATTCTGTGAACAAATTATCTTTTGGGCAGTGCCTAGAAAATCTTGGACAAGTTCCAGATGGCAATTAAGAAACAAATCTGAGCACAAAAAAATAATTCTGCACTTTCCATCAGGTAACGTTGCTATGCCTTGCTGAGTTTAAAAAACAAATGGAAAGGTTCCGAGAAAGACCTTCTGTGTAAAACTGTGTTTGGGGATGGGATTTGAGTCAGAGCCTTCTGAGGTCTGATTGAAATGGAGGAAGATTAGGTTCTTAGTTTTCAAAAGTGAATAGTAATCCTGACATATTTGGTGATGTATGAACACTGGAATGATTTATATAGTCAACTTTAGAGATCTAAATTAGGAATTGAATCCTTCTGTGCAAGTTAGTGAAACTTAAGCCCCAGTATAGAGCTGCTTGGAGTGTTTTGCTCTATTGGATATAATTTGAGCATGGGAGGGGGGTGACTTTGTATCTTACATACCTACAGTGAGGCACCTAAAGTAGATGGCATGAATAATCCCTAAAATGAATACCAGTGTGCAAGAATGCAGTCATGAGATTTAATCCAATTATCTCTGTGACAGTTATGTCCCATTTTTCTTCCCAGGACTGATGCCAACATACAGGCTTTCTTCAGACCTACTTCTGTACACATGGCAAGAGTCTACCAGGGCATCTGCCCTCCACCCTCCCTGCTATTACACAGAGTCTTAGAATGTTCTAAGTTGGAAGGGAATCTCAAGAATCACCAAGCTCAACTCCTAAGTGAATGGCCCATAAGGAGATCAAACCCACAACATTGGCATTATTAGCACCAAACTCTCACCAGCTGAGCTAATCTCAGTATTAATGGTGGTGTATAATGCAAAAGGTGTAATGTTCCAAATAACAGTAACTTCCTCAGGTGGAGAAGGTCACAGATTAAAATTGCTTTGGTCAAAGACATGCAAATGTATATTGTCACCTACTAGTCAACCACCCAGCTCTAAGACAACAGAAGTGTCTGAAGACACTTGCCTAATCTGCATTTCATGTGGCTGACTAGAAAAGTTACCAAGATTAGAATTTTGTTGTTCTTTTTGCTGTTTCTTTCAAATATCACATGGCTGCTCTAGCATATGAGCCCAGACCACACTGCATTTTTTTCTTACAGCCCTCAAAGAGCTGCAGTTGCCCATACAAACATTTATAATCTCCACACAGCCCAACCGGTATCAGCAGAGCTGTGACAATGCAGTAATTTAGCTACACAGTGCAAGTCTCAGCACAGTGTTAGAAAAATTATATTTCAGATGAAAGTGGGGGGTAAAAAGCTACTGGCAAAAAAAAAAAAAAAAACCAAAAAAAACAGCTGAAAGGAAATGCTTTCATTTCAGTCACACAGATGTCTAGTCAAGAAAAAACATTTGTATGCAAAGATCTGAAGGAATGACAGCTTCTTTTGAAAGAATAGAAATGGTAGATGTGGACCTCCTATGTGGAAATCTGTAGGTGGGTAAATGGAATCAAGTTTAGGCTGTCTGTGTCTATTGAAATGAGAAAATGATGCCTTTGATAAAGATAGGGCTTATAAGGTCCGTTCATCACTTTTAGTACTTTCAGAAATGAGTTATCAGCCAGGACGAGCAAACAGAACAACTGATCCCATCTTAGTTTAAAATGGCATTATCTGGGGTGAACTCGGGGAGAGAATTGTCACGAATTACATTACAATATTAATGTTACATTAATACTTCTTATTTCCTTTTTGGGGATGTCCAGGGGCCCAAACCTTAGGCATGGCATTCAGAAATACTCCTGGATGACTTGGGAACAGAAGTCTGATGCCTGCTTGTTATTTTAAACATACACATACACTGCAAAGGAACAATCATTGCACACTGTATTGCATATTTATAGGCATGTTGTAGTTAGTTTTTCCCCTGCTTTAGAAGCATGAGAATTTCTGAACTAAATTCTATTAAGTCCCTAAAGTCTATATAAGGAAATACTCAAAATCTTTGTACAAGAATCAACACATCTACTGAAAATACTTCATAACTCAAAAAAAATTACAAATTAATAAAGGATATATCTGGCTTCAGAGTGTTGAAGTGATTGAGATGCAGATGAAATGAGGGCATATCATCTTTGTTGCTAAATTCTCAGGTCCCAGGTGGTCCACTGGAATGTGAAAAAAACCCACATGACCATATTCTACACTAAAAGTGATACTGGAACTACTGATAAGCAGGAAGAGGGTGTCTGCTGTTTTGCATTTTTAGAGGGAGATACAGTTTATATCCCTAGGTGCTCTGAAAATTCCACTCTGAGTCCCTGTGTATGACGAACACACAAACTGTCCCCTTCCAGAACAATTTAATGCAGCATTTAAGTACTCTACTTAGAGGAAAGAAAAGACTTTTTTCATGAGTTCTCCTTGTCTGAATCTCAGCTCTGTGCTTGGGTTTGAACTGCAGAGTGATTTTTGCTATCTGAAAGGGATCTGAAGACCACTGTTCACAGAAAACAGAAAGAAAAACACTGGTTTAAGGATGTCTGCCTAGTGGGTTGTGATTGCATTAATTACAAATCATGATTCATGGACATCTTGTTCCTGCATTTGTAAGATTAAAGCAGGCTATATAAATAAAAGTCATTACAGGGTTTTTAAGGGGATGATCATGCTTGCTTGCTTTCCAGTAGCAAATTTGGGGAGCTCATTACCTTTACATTGCCACTAATGGGAGGGACACTGCATTCTACCATTCTACTTTTATAGTTACTCCACATCACCTTTTTTTTTTTTTTTTTTTGTGCTAGTGCTGCTGTTTCCTACTGCAGTGAGCTCCAGTGGATAGAGTCTTAGCAAAGACAAATCCTGTCTCCAGCCCTGGACTTTCCAGAATGCTCCTGAGAAAGCATTTAATTATATAAAACTACATGAGCATTAAGAAAAATATAGCATAACAGGCTTCTGTCTGTGGGCTGATTAAAGACACATAGGATTTGGTTTGGAATTGGATTCTAAAGCAGAAGTTGTTGTCAGCAAACCTACAGCTCATTTCTGCATTCTCCAAATGTCCCATCCCTACAATAGCTCCCAGCCAGCTTTTTGGGTACCTAATTCTGGCTTAAACTCTCTGGTTACTGCATCAAGATTTGATCCATTGCTGTTTCTTTGTCTTTCCTCATATCTTTCCTCAGCCTTGCCTGACTCCAATCCTTTTGGGCGCATACAATAAAGTCAAAGGTGATCCAACTGCCTTAGACCTCAGGATTACTGCCAAGTCTCCTCTACCTTTTTTTCTTATTGTCCCAGTATTGTGGTATCATAACTTTACCTTTCCAAGGAAGT
The DNA here is from genome assembly GCA_013397395.1 of Sinosuthora webbiana. Taxonomy (NCBI): domain Eukaryota; kingdom Metazoa; phylum Chordata; class Aves; order Passeriformes; family Sylviidae; genus Sinosuthora; species Sinosuthora webbiana. Next base: position 529,712 of record VXBN01011021.1, on the reverse strand, counting down.
AAATATTGCACCAAAAGAAGTTTCTTGTGCTTTACACCTCAGAGGGAAGTAGCGTTACCCCATGGATTGTTTGAGCACTAGTCCCGAATTCAATGTTCCTGCACTGCTAGACTGGACCAGAACAAAGTATTTGCAGGATACCAAGTTTTCTATGTCAGACCTCTTGTTTCATGACTTCACCTCTAAAACATGACATTTACTCTATTTTCTGTGAGCATTTTCCTTTGGCTGCCTGACCAAACACTGAAATAGAGACCTTGATACCCCTAAAGAGAACACATCTCATTCACATAAAGCCTCTTTCTGTGTCTCAGTTTTGATGCTGAAGTTCACTTCTGGTTTCCTTTCCTACCTTCTGAGGATATTTCACTTTTCACCCCATCTACTTCAGGACTGCTTGGGAGAAAATGCATTTTAAGAGGGATGCATGTATTGGATATTTTCCTCAGAAAAACAGAAACTATGTTTTGACTAACCATTTATGCAGAGATAAATGAATACATACAGAAATCCAGAAATACTCATGGCTCTTTACATAAGAAATCTTAGAGTATAGTAAAAGATGATTCATAATATCAAGCTGGAATTGTACAGCACTAGTGTCCAAGTTTCATATTACAAACTAGGGAACTATGACTCATCTAGTCTGAGTAAAAGTTCAAAGGAGAATCTGGGTTTCTCCTAGATGTTACTAAATCGCCAGGAATGGCAATGGATAGCAAATCTGTTTTGCCTCGTGCTGCCACAGGGTATTGCAGGCTGTGACCACATTTATCTTATCCTGCATTATGTCTCAGTTTGTGGGGGCACACTAATACATACTGAACTTAAAGTAAGTCCCATGTTGCTTTCCTCTTACTGAATTGGTCTTCTTGGCAGAATCAGGATGGAAAAATGATTGCTTCTTTTCCAGGCAACTAATGCAGCCATGCAACAAATATTCTTATTCACATAGTTTCATGGGATGCATTGAATATTGCTGTGTTTACTCCCAGAGACCATTTTTGCTCTTGGTAAATTGAATCACATTTATTCTGTGAATGAAAGTTGTACTAAATGCTATAGTTTCCATAGCCTACGGAGGAAAGGTGGATGGAATCTATTTCTTTCCCTGTTTATCAAGCCATATGTACAGTCAGGTGATTTGCAGAGTTCTTTAACTTCCAGCTAGGCGTTTGGGAATCAAGCTGCTTGCAAAAGTCGGGAATTTGGATGCCATTGGGTACTCTGTAAAATTTCTGTCTGTGCCTGAGGGAGTATTAACAAATTACACTCTTTCTTCCCAATCTTTACAAACCTTTTTCAGCAGTGATGGGAGCATGCAGTGCAGAACACAGATGATCCATTAGCAGAGACAGTTTCCTTACATTAATTACACTTTCAAGAGGTTTTAGGACATAATGAAGATAAGAAATGCACATGTCCTTCTTTCAATTTTAGCAATGAATTCTGCAGTACAATTGTAACTTCCTCTAAGTTTTCTTTTCTGAAGATGATGAAACCTCTCACCTTCCTTCAGCCTTCATATTTTTCCTACAAATTAGCAGGCAATTAGTGTGGAAAGAGGAGGAAGACAGATTTCTGGGAATCAGTTCAGTTCTGTGCATTAAGTTTCTGGGTCTTAGGCTGACAATTGTGTAAATCATATTGGCAGATTCCAGCCAAGACCCAGCTGGCAAGATAGGCAAGTTTTCCAGTATAACTGGGAACTCTATAGACTTTTTGGCTGCCAACAGTCCACCTCCATTAAGGTGACCTGCTGATTTAGCTGCTAATTGGCTCTGTGCAATTAACTTCCAATGCTCATAATCACTGTGATGTCTAAGGTACTTGTAAAACTGATGAATTTGTAAGTATGATTTCTCTAAAGTGCAGAAATATTCCAAGTATCATTTTCCAGATGAAAATCTGGAACAGAGACCATTATCTGTTAATCATGTTCTACATGTTAATTTTGGTAATGGTGTTATTATATTAAGCTTTTCTACAGATCATGGAGTAACAAGTCATCTTCATTCTTTCAAGCCACACAGAACAAAGAAGAAAATTATGGAAGGACAGGCACAGTCCATTAAAGCTGTCAGTGCCCTACTGGTTTTGGTGTAGGGGTGGGGGGAAAGAAGAAAAGAAGGACAAAATTTGTTCATGTTTAGCTCTTGTAGCTGCACAGTTAGATGCACTCATTTAGTGCATTTAACTGGAAAATTAGTTGGTAGTCTCTACTTTCAGTCATCTAATCCAAAGGTCCCCTAGAAGTCAGTGATTGAGCCCAGTTGGTTTTAGTCTCAGAGTCATGCTCTCTCTGGGAAGAAGCAACACAGAAATAAAGCAGCACACTTTGCTTTAGCAAGGTCCATTTCCACCTGTATGCTTGCACTGCCCTCTCATAGCAGGTTCTCAGTGTGTTGACTTTTACTGAACACTAAACAAAATGAGTGCAGCTGATAAGGACCAAGGCCTTCAACTTTCTGGGAGCAACTGAAGAAGGTGGCAATGACACAAATATCTTCGTATCACATTTTAAATTACCTCCTTGTCTTTTTAATGTCATTCTCAAGTCATCCCTTAGGATTTGGTATTTATGCCATAATATGGACTGTATAGCTATATATGTTTACAGAACACCTTTTGTTTTCCTGTTTATATGTAAGCTACCATAGAAGTTAGGTGATGTTCTTTCTATTTTCTCTTTTCATTACAGCCACAGCAATGTGAGCACATATTTCCAAACAAGACTGCCAGACTACAGCTATAAATTTGGCATGCAGTAAAGTGCATACATGTTTTTCTACCCCTAACAAGTGTAACACTGTTCCTAAAGTATTGATCTCTGCTAAATGGTGGAATAGAAACACACTGAGCTAAAGGTCACAATATTTCAAGTTCCAGATTTCCAGATGTTAATGTTGGAGAAAAAGTTCTAAATAAACTACCTACTTCTGGTCAATAAAAGGAACTTAAATACATTCCTCTGTCAGTAGTAGTTAAAGTTGAATGGAAAATAATGAGAAGCAAAATTCTTTTTTTTCATTCATTCTTTTCAATTCATTTATTTTAATTCAAATCCAGACTTTTTTAATGTATTGCTTGATTGGTTTTGGAATTGGTCAAATAATAGTTCTTACTGTATTAACTCTTTGGCCCATGAATTACATTTCTTATCCACTATTACTCAAATAATTAGGTTTGATATATGCCTCATGTCCACTGCTTTTACATTTTGAGAGTAAATTTAAGAAGGCTTTCACTTGATAGAGCTGGGGAAAACTGACCTATACAGATATAAATGTGTGGGCAAACCATCTTTTCTGGAAACAACAATATTTCACTTCAATATTTCCAGCTTTTTACAGTGCCTGTGAAGTCATCCCACTCTTTGATCTTGAACCACTCAGTGATTTCAGTCGGAAGCAAACATCTTAAATACATGAAGACTCTGAAGTTATGTGAAATGACATCAGGTGGGGGAAGATGTGAGAGACTTCCTGCCAGGAGAGATAGCTATGCCATGAGCATAACTTGTGCTAAACTCAGAAGAAATCTGCTTGGGGAGAAGTGTTTAGAAATACCCTCCTCACAGGGTAATCTTCAGAGCTTGCTCTTTCTGAGAAACTAAATTACCTTGGAGATAGAAATCTGTAGGAAATCCAGCTTTAGTTTCAGTCTGCACAGATGAACTTGTTTCTAAGAACAACATTTTTACAGAAGAGGAATATGCCCAAAGGCAAACTGAAAACTGAACACAAGGCAAATATGGCAATATCCTTCTTTGTTAAATTAGCTGATGCTGAGTGATTAGTACTATTGTTCAGCTCAACTGTTAACTCTTAGCTGATTTTCTAGCACTTAATTCCCAGATAATTTCAAAGAGATATGTGCACGAACTGAGACGACAACTTAAATGTGGTACTGATACAAGCATTGTATAAGTGTATATTTAATATGAAATGCTGTGAATCCAGGCTTCAGGAACGTCCTTAAGCATTCTGAAGTTGAAGGGATTACTCATATTCCTACAGATCCCTGCAACATTGAGCACCACGTTGAATTATGCTGCAGTAAAGGATCAGTGAGGGTCGTCTCTAGAATTGTGGAGTGGGTTGAACCACTGAATTCTGTCAATGTTGAAAGAAGCCTCAATCAGTTAGTTACTTCTCATCTGCATCTGGCTTGGCAACCAGTCAAGAAGAACAACGGCACTCACTTCCTATTCATGTATTATGCACAATTTTGCTTTGAATACCTTGTTTATTCTAACACGAAGGCTGTATTTTAATTTCATTTTGGTACTACATTAGTGGGAAAATGTGAGAATTGAGAGCACCACTCAACTATTGAGCCACAGATCAATAGAGAAGAAGTTTTTAAATGGCTTTGAAATGCCTGCATTAATAAAGCTATATCCATTATTCTTCTTTCTGCTACTGGGCAGAAATAATAAATATTTTAAGAACCTCAAAATAGATGGAAGTAGTAATATTGACTAAGCAGAAACTGTTTGCCAGGAGATTAGGCTTTAGTTGGTAGGATTTAAATGTGTTTGGCAAGTCAAAGCAATGTGACAAGTCAGTGTTTTCATAATGTTCTGCGTCTACCTCATAACTTGTTTTGAAAGGATGATGGCTGTTGCCAGCTTGGTTTGTTCTTAATAATATTTTTAAAGATAAGAAAGTGAAATGGCTCCATTTCAGGAATTAAGTCATTTCCTTGTGCCAAGATACTGACAAGCAGTCTTGGTGCAGGAAGATAAATTAGAGTTCTGACTCCTGCATCACAAAACAGATATCAACATTGTTTGAAAGGAGCCTCACTGTTCAAGCTGGAGTTACTTCTTTTAACGTTGCAGATGTGAATGTCAAGTGAGTTTTCTATGTGAATTTTTGTAATATGAAATAGAACAGACTGTTGAACTCCGGCAATTTTAAAAGTCAAGGATAATTTTAGGGAAGGGTAAGTCAGAAGGATCAGCAAGTGGAACACAAGGATCTCAGTCAAATTATAACATCAGCTGTATAGCACTATTTGCTGCCCACATCTAATGGTATGTTTGCCTTGTTGTATTTGCCCCTGTCACTGATTCCTTCAGCTCCCTCAAAACTGCACTTGCAATGCCTTCCTCTCTCTTCATGCTCACAATATTTAAAACCCTAGTGAAGAGTTTTCCATGCATGTCCATTCTAACACAAAAATTCCTCTTTCCTATAGGTACAAAATGGAAAAATTCCCACTTATCCAGCACAGCAACAGTAGTAGACTCCTCCCAGTACACCTGACAGTAAGTAGAAAACGGATGACATCTATCTGGGGCTTCCTCTGCTCTTCTGTTCTTTGCCTGTACTTCTGCTTGGCTTCCTGAGTACATTCCATTCACCTGGGCTGAGGAACTCTTTGAGCAGAGACTGTTTATTTTGAAACTCTGTGAACAGTTTAATGCTTGATCTGTGACTGATGCTTCCAAGCTGTGGGGTGAGGCTGTATTGACCTGCCTTACCTGATGGAAAATACCACTGACACATGAAGGAGGTGGCATAAAGGTCATGACTGAGATAAGAAGTCAAACCATTTATTACAGATGACTCAGGCAAACAGGAAAACGAGCTGTCAGCACTTCAGAAGAAGAGTCATTGTAAACATTCACCTCCTCACCTTGCAAGGATTCTTTCATCACCTGTTACAGGCTTGCCTCTTTGCATCAATTTGCACACTCTGGTCTAGCTGATTCAGCTGAGAGTAGTTCTTTCTCCTGAGCAGATGTGGTTGAGACCATGGAGTTCATTTATTTGCAAAAATACATGTTGAAAATTGGGCAGTGTAGTGCTTTGTTTTTCCAGCTTATGCACAGGTACAAGAGACACAAAGGAGGATGTGGTATTGTTGGAAAATCATATATTAAATGGCTCTTTAGTGAAAAAGTGCTGTAATTCCTACCATAGCTTAGAGGGGGAAAAAAAGCAACAGAAAGCATATAAATATATCCTATATACACAAACAGTACAACACAGATGTCTTGTAAGCAGGGATTAGTAGCAGGACACTGTTATAGAAACAGCACATATTTTCCCTTGGGAAACCTAAACCCCCACAAATGTAGTCCATTCAAGACCACAGAGAAACAATGTGCTGCTTATACTCATTTCCTCTCCTTCATGCTGAGACTGACATTTTACAAACCAGGCTTCTGTACATTTCACATTCTGTTTAAAAACTACAAAGTCCCTGGATCAGCATCCCTTTGTCCATTTAAAAAAAATGTAAATACATTCCTCTTCACCTTCATATTATTATATTTCCCTTACTTCGTTAAACCGGACAACATGAAGTTATTTTCACTTTTCACTGCAGTAGAATAATTGATGGAGTAGTTTTAGTAGAAAAACACAAGAGATTCATCTTAAACTAGTTTAATTTAAGCAGTTCCATGACAACAGCTGGAGACATACCTTCTGGAAAATGCAGATGCAAACTCAGACTGGAAGATAAGATTTAGTGAGTTGCAGCTGTTGCATACTACTACATCTAGCAACATCTTTTTAGATCAGAGTCCAACTGAGCCCTAAGATAAGAAGCCATCCATTTGCTTTATGGCAAACTGCAACTGGACAATAGGTGGCAACTGAATTCTTCACCATTCAAGTCGCATTTTCTTATTTGTCATTTTAATAGTGATCCCTGTGCAGGTCAGGTGCCCTTTCCCCTCCCATACACTACCTGTGATTGCCAGCTGAGTAACAAAGTAGGTCATTCGAGATTTCCGCTTCCTCCTCCAGATAGAGAAGAGCACGATGGCATTTCCAGCAATTGTAACAATAAAGAGAATCCAAAGGGTCACCAGCTGCTCTGTCTGCAACAGAAAGAATGGGAAAAAACACATAGGTGGATGGTCGGATAGACAGTCATTTATCCTCAGACAAACGAGATGAGAATGGAAAACAGGAGTGAAATTTGAGTTTTGCCAATTGATTTCAACTATTTAATCTAAAAGACATTCTTGTTTTTTTCAGAAAATACTTAACACGCATCACTGCTAGTGTGCATCACCAGTTTGGTTTGCAGTGGCTGTATATTACTTCTCTCTTCACAAAACCACTAGCAGTGTCTGTATTCTGCACTTAGTGCAAAAACTAGTCAGCTCTCAGCTTTCTTGTGCTGCTCCAGCAAGCTGTGAAATAACCAGCTGCCTCACTTCATAAGGAATGTTGATAGATAGGCTCCTTTGGAGGAATGGAGGAAATAAATACTTCTCTCTTTCCCAGCTTCAGTTAGTCTGGGGCATTCAGGAGCCCTATGAAATTCAGACATCCACTCCATGATCTAGATGTGTACCATGAATGAATAGGAAGCATGACCCACTAAGGAAAAGTGTAATTGTGTAGTGACTGAAACGTGATGACAAAACGTCCCCTAGTGGTGTTTGTACAAAGAAAACAAAGTAAGAAAGCTGTGCATGCTCTCAAAGCATCAAGATGCTCTGGCTGCAAGATCGCCAGGGTATGAGTCCACGTTTGCTTGTTTGGTGAGTGCATACCTAATCTTAACATCCTAGCAACTGGGATGAGTTTTAGGTAATGTCAATGCAGTCGTTCAGGATCTTTCCGTTCCAGACAGCAAACCCACAAGGTGGGAGCTAGAGGAATATGGAGGAGGCAGGTAAGGGCTGCAGCTGAGGAGGAATGCCAGGTGCTGGCCCTACAGATGTGGCCTCAAGGACCTGTCCTGAGCATGCTGGGGGAAGGATGCTGTCAGTAAGACCCCACCTACCTGACTGGGCTGATGGTAGAGCAGAAGCTAGGGAGAACACTCATTAAAAGCATTTCAATGCCACTGTGGGTGAGCAGAAACCAGAGCTCTTTCTGCTCACAAAGAAAATAGCTCACTTCACGTGAGCATGGGGAGGGAAGGTGAAATGAAAGGAATGGAGCAGGGACATGGAACTTCTTGCTTTATAATTAGCCTTAGTGCCTTCTCAGCACTTAGCTCCATTCCTGGCTAGCAGTCATTGTCCCTTATAGTCCCTCCCTTTGCCCCCAATGGGCAGCCTCCCCTGGGAACCAGCCCCAGCTTTGCTCCAGGTAGGGAGCCACACTGCCTTGTGGATCCTGCAGTCATGCAGGCAAAGCAAGACCTGATGAGGAGCAATTTGATGTTGGACTCTGTGCCCAAGCCCAGAGATTAGTTTAAGCAAACCATGAAGGCCATATAAAGAGGATTTCATTTTTCTCAGCATGATGATTTTCACCAGCATAATCTACCATTCATGTAGATTGTCATGTCACCTAACATTAAAGTTCCAAAGAGACACAGCTATTCTAAATTGTCTCAGTATTGTCTAGGTAATGGCAGTGTCTCAGAGATGACTCATCTCACCTACCTTGGGATGAGTTGTTTCCACTGAATATAGAGTGACCTAGATGAGGCAACCTGTGTGGGCTAGATACTTGGAATTTTCTTTTTTTTTAATCTAACAGCTATCTTTTTGGGGTATCTACAAATCTTGAATTTCTTGGAAACTAATTTCCTTAAAAATGTGTGGCAAAGTTATGGTGAAACTATTTTTATGGGCATGACTTTCTTAGTACAGGAATTGGAAGGAAATATCTTTTTGGAAGACAATAAAATCATAAAAGATAAGATTTCACATCGCTTTTGTCCTTGAAATCAATGATTTCTCCTCAGGGTTTGTTTTGGTTTTTCCATTTCAGAAAACATATTTCTCACATAAAGAAAACTACGGGACTAGACTTGTTCCCATTTTCTTTGGCATAAAATCAGAAGAGCATTTTCTTGAAATGAATTATATTCCTGTATTATACTGATATAGATAGGAACTGAAGAAGGATTTGACACTCAAACCTTATGATTCCCACAGAAGAAATAGCTATGGGGCAACAGAGGCTGTGTTAGAAGGATGTCCCCCCACCCTAGGAGCACAGCACAAATGGTCAGTTTAAATCCCTTCAGCCAGTTTAAAAGCAATGCCTAACAGTTAAGCAGTGTTAGACTCCAGAAATTAATCCAGACTGCAAAGATAGACAACTTAAAAATGCAAACACTGAAAATAGAGGTAAGTCTGGCAGACAAAGAAATAAAGCCAAATTTTTTATTAATCTGTTTGTGGGGGCTGCCATTCAGACAAAAGGGAAAAAGATCTCTTTCCTGGGGGTTAAGGAGCCATAACAATAGTCAACTTCAATCACCACAGCCTGATTCAGTCGGTGTTAACTTGCAGAATGAAAACTTCCATGGTTATTAATGGGATGCCCACTGTGATAAAGGCCTTTACAGAAGCTAGGGTTGGAATTCAAAATTATCTTCATGAATTGGAAATATGTACTGGGAAAAAAACAACATATTATCCAACAAGGAGAAGTTCAGCACTGCAGTGTGGAGAGTGTAAGCACACTTGGTTGGACCAGCCTTCAAAACATCCACCCTCACACGCAGCACACAAGCAAAGTGCCCCAGAACATCATGGCATCACCCTACCATGAGAGCAACAGCCACCACCACTTTGGGATCAACACCAGGCTCATGTGCCTCTCATCTTTCCACTGGGCCATGCCCACTCCTGGGCACAGTGCTTCAAGAGAGACACACAAATGTGTTGTCATAAAGGGCATAGTCAGGCAAAACGACTGAATGAAACAAATTGCTAAGTCCAGGAAAAGCCGACTGCAGGAAAAGATGAACATAGCCTTGAGGATACAAAAAGACTCACATAAAAATGTAAAGGACTAATCTCTTCTTTACATCCACTGTGGATTGGATAAAAATCAAAACTACAGTACAGAATACAGGATGAAAATTTAAAAAGAAAAAGAAGGCCTTAAAATATATCATAGATGGAGAGACTGATTGAGCCAGTAAAACTTTTCATCTGTGAAGGCCTTAAAAATAGTTATTAGATCAGAGAGATAGATGATGGCTCTTTGAATTTCACTCCAGCTGAATTTTCTCTGGTTTTATTAATCATCTTCAGGTTGTTTAGACATAGAAGTGTTTAATTTCATGTCTTCTTCATTCATCAAACAAAAATCCTTTCTTAATAACAATCCTGGATGAGGTAATTTACAAAAAGTATTTCTCAATAATATGTTGTGCAAACATCAGAAGCAGTCTGATAAAAAGGAAGATATTATTATCTCCCAAACCTCTGTTGACAGGAGCTTCTTTTGAAATGGGCATTAATAATTACACTAGATGAGAATGCCATGAGAGACTAGTGTCATGCAGCAGTTATTTCAGGTTAGAAAAGTTAGAGATGCTTTTGACATTACTAAGGTCACCAACAAATGAAATCAAGAGGATTTCCTTGGCCTGACTTGAGCAATTGTACATGCTGCTGTTCCACAAGGCTGCTGTGTTTGGAGCAAGGAAGTGCTTGACATCCAGAGAGCATTATTTGTGTTTTGCTATGTTGTTCCAAGATTAAAACCAGGTTTAGTCAATGAAGAAAATGCCTCTTCATGGATGAAATGTAAGCCAGAAAACCTGTCGGAAGATTGTGTGTATTTTCCTTTGGCTATAAAAAAAGGCTTGTCATTTTCTTTCTCTAATAAAAATTCTGAATCCAGAGGCTGGAATAAGCCTAACCAGAGGTGTATTCTGCTTTATATTTGAGGCAAAGATCACCCCTGCAAATCCTTTTAATCAAGACCGTAGTTAAACCCTTTTGGAGATGTAGGGTGGCATTTTGGTACCACAATGCCATCCCTCCTTGCAGTTCTCCCCAGCCAACTTTCTTGCTTTGTCTTCTCTCAGGATTTGTATGCCTTTTTCTTGGGAGCACCACCCGTGACTGTGGAATGGGGATATATATATACCTGATAGCCCATTCCAGTGGAAGTGCTGTTCCTCATGTGTTGAGATGCAGAAGCCTTTTTCTGATATTAGAGAAGTTGCCTAACAGAAACAGAGGTTCAACTATCAGTGAACAAAACTTATTTGTACTTGAACAGGGACCCAGTCTAAAACAGTCTAGCTCCAGCTGCTGAGGCTGCTTAGGAAACAACCTGGAAAAAATAGGTTTCCAGGTAAGAAATGAGCAACTAGAAAAAGAGAAGGAGACATACTCCATGCCTAGAGTGGCTAACTGACCTCTTAGTATGAGGACTGCAGGCCTGTGGTAAATTGTTTGTCCTGCTGACCTGGTGTCTTTCTGCACTATATTCTTGGTCTCTTGGGTGAAGAAGAGACATGATCCTTCATATCACAGGCCAGTAGCAGCTTAAGTCTCTGAATAGCTTTTTCTTGACAGTTGATAAACTCTGAGAATACACAAATGATCTTGCCTTTGGTATATTTTAAAAATTATGGCGTTAACGTTACAGCAATTGAGTTGTAAGAGAGCTGCAATCATGGAAAAAGCCAAACAATTTTGTAAGAGTGTTCTTTACACATGAGAAGAATATATAAATCACCTTGTTAAATTGGCTAACTGTCATGCTCATGGTCAGGTTCACCACTAGTAGATTGCATTGCACTTTCTTGAAAGAGGGATAAAAAGAGAAAAATCTTTTCTCATTCTCTAAAATAATCACATTAATTGCAGACCATGTAGAAAAATGGAGCAGTCTAGATTAGCAAATTTTTTTGATACTACTGTAGAAGACAACAATCCCCCCAAAAAATCCCAAAACACCAAGAAAATTAATTTTCCAGAGGCAGACAGGTGCCATGGAATTTGACTGATTTCTGTCAGAGATTTATAGTCAGCTTAGCTCTAAGGCAAATTTCACTTTGGACTGCAACACTGAAGGGAACCAAGGAAATATACTTATTAACCCAATTAGGGAGTTTTACAAGTACTGGCTAAACCTCTGATATAATTAATTGAATATTTAAATAAATAAACAAGGCAAAAATAATAAAACATCTCTTTTCCATACTGCCAGATTCCTCCACAGTAGAAACCCTAGAGGAGCTTTGTGGGGTCTCAGTGCTGCCTACAACTATCTGGGAGGAAGGTGCAGAGAAAATGGAGCCAGATTCTTCTCAGATGTGCCCCATGAAAGGGCAAGAGTCTAAAAACAAGGGTTGCAACATGGGACATCTTGATAAGAAATTAGGAGAAAAGTGTTCCTCATGAGGGTGGTCAAGCACTAGGATGGGAACCCAGAGAGGCTGTGGGATTTCCATCCCTGGAGATATTCAGAACTGAAACAGATACTGCCCTGAGAAATCTGGCATTGTTTGGATTTGCTTTCAAGTGGTTGGTTCAGATGACCTCCAGAAGTCCTTCTCTACTTGTATTATTATGCACACACACAAGTATGAATAAGACCTATTTCCTTAAGGAATATTCTTAAAACTAAAAAGCACTTAAACAGACATAATCAAATGAGTACTTTGCACACATTGCATATTATATATTATATCACGGAAACATGAACAGCTCCTATCTTTCTGGGAATCTTTATGTCAATTAAAATTTGCTCTGCAAGTAAAGAGTATGGGTGTAAAGGCTATTGGCATGGAAATGAAAAAAACACATTAGTCTTAGGAAAAACGACTTTAAAAGTTTAAGACGACATTTCTCTTATATTTATTTGAAGTCCTGAGATGAAGAATTACTGCCAGGTGTGACCAGCTTAAACTGTGGGCTTTCAGAAATGAAGTGTGATGCCACTGAAGGAGTCATGACTATGGTTATGCTTACCACCTGCAAAATAAATGTTCTTTAATGCACAAAAAGAACAAACTTGGTTAAACTTCCAAGGAAACATCCATATTTCTTCCTGTGTTGAAACTTTCTACACAAGTTGGGTTGTGAAAAAAACTCACAAACTAACAGCAATCTGCTTGAAGAAAAGCTGTAGGTACATTGCATATACTTTAATTGTAGACAGCAGTTCTGCCTGTCAGGAAGGAAAAAAAAGTAAGGGGCACCAAACATTTTACAAGAAGAGGCACAACAAACAGAATACTTGGGCTAGAAGCAAGCTTCACAAAGCAAATGCTGATCACCTGAATGTGAAGATTCAGATGATTAATTCAAGACATCTCCTAATGCTCAAGAAGAGAAAAGCTGAAGAAAATAACTGAAAAGCTCTTGATTCATCTACTGATAGGCCTCGTCTCAATAAGAAGGAAATGTGCTCAGACAACTGGGAAGGTCGCTGAAATCTTCAGCCTTAGTGTCACAAGCAGCCGGAAATTGTACTGTCCACCCCTGTAATACAAATATGTTTCGAAAGAAGGTTCTTCATCCAGCAAGGCAAAACTGAGAAGATGTTTCCACACACAGTTCACACAAGATATTCCTGAAAATTTGGGAAAACAATTTGATTGACACTTAAAAACCCAGGGAAAACTCACATGAAGGTAAGAAATACTGGGAGAAAAGAGAGTTCAAAGCTAAGTTTTATATTTTGTCATTGAAAGTGCTTCCATTATGGTTGAATATGGGAGAAATGTATTTGGGCAGGCAACAAGCCCTCTAGGAGGTTGGTTTTTTTTTTTTTTTTTTTTTTTTTTTTTTTTTTTTTTTTTTTTTTTTTTTTTTTTTTTTTTTTTTTTTTTTTTTTTTTTTTTTTTTTTTTTTTTTTTTTTTTGTTTTTTTGGGGGGGGGGGGGGGGGGGTGTTTGGTTTTTTTTTTTAATTAACGTGGCCTGGAATGGAGCCTGATTCAAAGTGCATAAACACCAGTTCAGCCCCAGGTTTGACTCCGTAACTGCTGCTTTCTCATTTAAATGCTACTGGTTGTGCTTGATAGCGCTCCTATCCCCTGTGCAGACAGAGGCTGCCTCACTGAGATGCTTTCTAACTGACTGCCAGGGTTATCCTCCCAGCCCAAGGTTATGGAACATTCTGGAAAAGCTGGGATGCATTGCCACATGAAATCTTCACAACATATCAAACGTGCCAGCAACAGTCACTTCCCAAGGCATCCTTATAGTTGGAAAAAGCATAGAGCTGGAAGGAACAAAAGTTGATTTTTTTTCTGTTCTGTTGAACCTGAGGAGCAGTTTTGTATGAGTTTATGTCGATATGGTATTCCACTCATTTTCTGTTATGTTTTTGTGTTACATAGAGGAGAGATCTATAATATGAGAAAGTCTATTCACTAAACCAGGACACTTTCTCATGGAAAGGGGCAATTTTGTTATCAAGATTATTTTCTCATCTTTTTGAAATATAGCAAAGCTGTATGGGTTTTTTTTTTGTTTTGTTTGGTTTTTTTGTTTGCTTGTTTTTTGGTTTTTTTTGTGAACCTTTTTAAAAGACCTATTTCTTAGCTCTGACTTCACCACCATGAATGAGCAGGGTCCCTTCAGTACACACAATCTAATGCACTCTAGTTGCAGTGATCTTTCCAACCTCAACAGCTGAATAAGCCCCCACTCTGTCCCAAAATTCTCCATAGGTGTGATGGTGACAGTCAGTAACAAATGTGACTAATTCAATTCTATCACTAAATAATTCTTATATGCCATTCTGTTGTGATTTGATACAAATAGATAATAAATGCATGCAGTACTGCTCAGTTATTGCAGGATGTTTTACCCATTGCACTCTAGGGAAATTCCACAGAATTAGACAGATATTCCTGATTTAAATGTCATCAGGAAATATAATTTTTTTATGGTATGCTTATCTTTTTTTTTTTTGTAAAATATTTTCTATGTGGAAAGATCACTGTTAGGTCACTCACAGGTCCATCCATAATTTTATGATTTTTGGTATCCCTGTTTAAAACCCTGCAGTGTTGCTTTTCTTAATCACTTAAAATGATTAAATATGGTAAAATATCTCAAAAAATGTAAAAAAATATACTTTCTAGGCATTTTTATCTAGCAGAGGAAGAGAGGTGCAAACCATGTGCCTGTGTGGAACACAGGGACGGTAGTATTAGGGGTTGCTGCTGTAGAACAGCCCCAATCAGCTGGCTCAGAGCTGCTCCCTGTTGGGCTGTGGTACTGCCAGATCACTTCTGTCTTGTGTTTAAGCTTCTGGATGAGGCCAGCCTGGCCAAGAGCACTGCAGCAGCAGTTTCCCAAGGACATAATTCTCAGCACAGCATCTCAGGAATAGTAACAGTCATTACAGCATATTGCAGAGGCTGTGTTCAGGAGTCCCTGACATCTTATTTGTGTAAACTTAATCCTCCTCCTCTCCCCCCACTGAAAGATTGCAAAGTTACCTCTGAATTATTTGATATATCTATTTTCTAAAATGTATGATTGCATTTGCAGAGATTACTCCAGAAATTTGACAGCACCCATTATTATTTTCCTATTATGTATTCAATGATGGGATGTTCTGTGATATTTCCTTGAAAATCAGAATGAGCAATAGCATAAGCAAATGCTTTTCAGGAGATAAAGCGACTCCTATATTTGGGTGAAAGGATAGGGACATCAGACTGTGACTTCAGCAGTCTCTGAGAACACCTGGAGCAAAATTCATGTAACTGGATAGTCCTACAAAACCTCTTGGCACGTTGGTCTCCTCAGCTCTTTGCTGGTGATGGTAAACCCCAGCCTTTGTAAAGAGCATTAGCCCCATGGATAAGGAGCCCATGTTCTTTGAGTTACGCTTATTTGAGCTAGGTTGTGCTGTCCTGTTTAATATCTGAACTACATGGGCTAAAACAGGTGGGTACACGGAATCCTATAATGCGGGGGGAGGACAGTCAATGACATATGTTTAAAATAATTAGTGATGGTTTTGATAGGCACACAGTTCTTCCTGAGAGCTGTAACACTTCAGTGTCATTGCTGTACTAATCCTGCATGGCACAAAGACCAGGGCTCAGAGGCATGGGGCCAGAGGCAGAGGAGTGCCAACATTTGGACCAGTGATTGAGGTTCCCACTTGGCAGGGGGGACACTGGGGTTCCCAACAACCTTGGATGTAAACAACAAATCCTTTGTGTCCTGCTGCAGATGTGAGGATTCTACATAGCAGGAAACAAAAAGTACTACTTGATAGATTCCCAGCTCTGCTGGCAGGTAGGAAATCATGGTGGGAACACAGTCCCACTGAGAAAACTCGTAGCAGCTGTTCTTTTCTCTTTTTGAGCACTCCAACCTTTACTTTCCTGCTTAAAATCAGGGCATCTCCTTTCCCAGCAGAGGTCTTAAAACAGAGATGTTCCCTACCCAAACTTCCTGAGGAAAGGCACAGGCTCCTACCATTGTGAAAGTTTCTGGGCTGCTGGGTTTAGTATCTGGCAGGAGGAGATGCTTCCTCCAGCCCTGAAAAAGCCTCCCAAACCTTGCGCAAAATCGGGCCAAACCTATTCTGGAATTCCAGCTTTTCTCCAGGCAGGTTTCTACTGGTTTGTACCTTGTCAGGTTTGCAGAGTTAAGAAGGTCCTAAAGTAGAGGAAGGCTACAGGTGATTTAGATGATTTCTGCTCTTTCTGGACTACTGTATTTGGCAGGTGCAGTTGATGCTTACTTAGAGCCCTTTTACACATGGATTAAGCACATATGGAGGAGATTGTAAAGGGATGTAAGGAACTCTCCTTTGGCTTGGGAGGTTGGAGCTGTAATTAATACCAATTTGCACATCTGTTCTGAATTAGGTGCTGAAACAGCCAGCAGAATTCCTTGTAGTTTAAGTCAATAACCTACCTGGATACCCCACAGAAAGGCACCCAGGAAGAAAGATTATCTGTGTTTTCAGGGACAATTTGCCATAACACAGCAGCAAGACCTAAATGTCAGTGGGAATGAAGCAGTGCCTTTGCCATGGGAATCACCAGCTCATCTTGTTTGTTGAGTGGTGCATGGATGCACCTAGTCCTGCCCCAAAAGCTGCCATTCTTTATGCCAAGAGTCAGTCTAGTTAGCTCACATGGCTCCAAATCAGACTTCATTAGCAAAGCTTTGGTGAGCAGCTAGCCCTTCTGTAGTAATGACTACCAGAAGAAAATTTGCATTCCACTAAGTGGAGGAAATGCTCCATTTTTGAGCTAAAATAGATCAACAACATCCCCCCTAGCCTTCCCCCCAAAAAGACAACAAAAACCTGAACTGGCAAAACACTCTAATTTGAAACTGTGCAGGGTTTAGTTGTTAAGCAGAGGAATAGAGAGAGGCTTATTTTTTTTCTGAAAGAGAAGCATTCAGAATTCAGCTTTTAACAGTGCTCTAAGGAGCAGTGAAATGTTCCAGTGCAAATTATTGTACTTTTGTCACGTTGCCACCACAGTATAACACAGACACTACCTGGGCACTGGCTGTCCTTCTGCAGCTTGGGAGGAAAAGAAGACACCAGTGCATGCACATGTAGTTTGAGCAGCATATGAGACATTGTCATTGGGCAAAATCTTTAAAAAGTCATTAACACAGGTACAGGGTGTCACTCCATAGGCTCTGTTTATCAGTTTAGATAATGTTTTCCTATGACTGCTTTGATGAGGTGGGTTACACCTACATTTTCCAAGCAGAAATATCTTCTGTGCTCTGTCTGCACCCTGGCACACAGGGGTTAACCTGTGTAAGTGACCTCTCACTCACCCTGCCTTCACAGTCAGCCACAGGTGACACTGTGTTTGAAAACCCAAGCCCTATTTGTAAGCTACATTTTGAACACTGAATTCTGTTTTTCAAATTCATTCAACCTGTTCCAAACTGAAACTTATATTGCTTTAGCTGTTTAACTACAGCATTGTAAATAGGAAGACAATGCTGCTTGGCTTGCTGAAGTGGGCAATGAAGCAGCCACAACATGGGCAGAGCAGGTGGAGAAAGGCCAGCTGAGTCAACAGGTATCAGCAGCACCTTCCACATGTGAATTTTACAGAGTGCTGAAATTGCTGGCAGGGAGCCATGTCTTCCCTGCACTGTAGTGCAGAGCAGGTGCTTTCTCCTTCCTTTCCTACAGATGCACCAGCTGTCATTCATCTCTGGAGTCAAAATATTTCCATGCCTATCAACTGCTAGCAATTGATGTGAAATCAGTGAGTCTCCTTGCAAAGTTCATGCTACGTGTGCCAGAGCCAGGCATCCGGCAGAGACTCAAGTGCAAGTCTAATGAGAAACCCTCAGCTACAGAATCGTTTCCTTTAGCAATGGAGGAGCATGCATGACTATCCTTGGCTTCTTAATTACTGTAATTTACTCAATCTCTCCTATTAACGAACATTTTTCTGCCTGGGGACTTTTTAATCATGGAATTAATTGTCACTTTTACTATTATAAAATAGTGCTCCCATGACATTGTTCAGATTTACAGCCCTAACTGTGAAAAGAAGACAGGAGATAAAGAGAAAGTTGTTAAAATATTTTTTCTTGTCTCTTGTGAGTTCTTTTTCAAGAGCAGTTTAGGAGTCCAACATGGAGAGGGGAAAAAAAGGAATAAAAAGTAATTTTCACCCTTGAGATACTAGGTAGGAAGTACTACCTTAGCTATTATAAGCAGCATGTTAAAAGAGACCCTCATTAATAAAGACTAGCACTATGGATCATCTCTTTTCTTTATCAGGGCAGGGAACCTGCTGTAATTCCACTGATTCCACTAGGATTGTGTCAGAGCACTACCAATCACATAGATACTAAAATTGCTTCTTAGTATATCCCCTTTTACCTCACATGTTGTCAAATGATAGAAATGCCTGTATCTTTCCAGCTGAAATTGGTTTCTATGGTGCCAAGCTCTAGAAGGAATGGCAGGGTACTCCAAGCCAGACTTTTTAACTTGAACTTGTACAACACACCATAACAGCAAAGTGACATGTGGCATTCAGAACAAAATTAATCAGTAGCAACAGACATTGAAATCTGAAGGAAATATGATCTTCAGAACTCCTCTAATCTTTTCCCTACATTCGCATATTGCTAGGGTGATGTTTAGTTTTGGAGATGACTGAATACACTTCCCATTCAATTCAACAGCATTAACTACTGAATGACTCATCCGATGCATTCTTAACAAATTTCAAGAGACACTGCAACCCCTGCTCAACTTACCAAAAAACAAAAAAACAAACAAGCAAACAAGCTAGCAAATTAATTAGAAAACCTGTCCCTCGTGATTTAAAAAACCCCAAACAACAAAAACCGCCTCCCGCTTCTGTATGATGTTTGTTACAGCTGGAAAATTGAAAAGAAATTCCCTATGTCAAGATGATGCCTCTAAGAAATTACATTAAAAATTGTGTTAAGAATAATACAAGCTTTTGCCTAAAAATGCATGTATAATTACAATACCTCTACAAAAAAACAGTACTGTCCCCTCTTGGAAGGGGATAGAGTTAGCTAAGACATGTAAATCTGAAGTCCAGTTTCTACAAGTATTTTGGTTTTCAGTAAATGCCTCACACATGCTGTCAGCTGTCTTTGCAGGGGAAAAAAAAAACCCCACCAATATCTGGAAAAAAAAAGTTCAACAATCTTAGTTACCTCCCCACATATGTGCTGAAAATGCCCTAAAGCTGCAAGCATTTGACAAAAGTAATGCACGCCTCGAAGTAATACCTTAAAGGAATAGTAAAAGGATCCCCACTCCTCTTCTGCCACCACTTCTGTGAAAGTCACCGTTTCAGTGTGGGTGACAAGGGTCAGATCCAGACAGCCGGTGCCTCCTTGGGAGCTGCTGCTGGCTTCTGTGGAGTTGACCTCCATCACTGGATTTTGCTTAAGTTGTCTGGGTGCTTGTTTTACTAAGAGTTAATGCAGCCAGGCTTCTCCCGTAAAAGCGCAGCACAAAACCAGCTTCTCACTGGCTACCAGAGGTGTCGGGCTTCAGTGCAGCTGAGTGATAGGGAAAGAAAAAAAAAAAAAAAAACAACAAAAACAAAGCCAAGCTGGCATTCCTTTGAGCTTTCTTTTGTTATAAGTCTGACGACAGCCATCCACATGCTCTTTCCAACAGCAACAGCCAGTAACAAAGTCAGCACACATGGACCCAGCCATGTGCTTTGTCAGCTCCGGATTACCTTGCACCTCAAACTGTTAGCTCTGGAGTCAGGCACACCTGAAAAAGCATGGAGCTCCTCCCTGCACTAAGCCCAGGAGCCTGGGTATTCCACCCAGCAGCATTGCTTAGCCAAGCTCACTATGATTTTGATTACCTTTAGTCTTATGGTATAACCATAAACAATCACCAACACGCTCTCCCATATGAGCAAAACCCAATTAAGTTTGTAGGCTTAAGGTATCACAATTTCCCTGTCAATATCTACCTGACTTCATAAACAGACCTCTCCCTCACCTTTGCAAAGAGCTGGAGTGTGCTGCACACCCAGGAAGGCAGTGCTTTCTTTGCTGTACAGAAAACCTGTCTGGAAAGGCACAGCTCCTAGATACTTAGAGGCTCAAGACTCTTCAGAACAAGGTAATCAATTATCTCTCTATTCACAGATTTTTCTGGGCACTGATCCCACATACCCTCTGTTTATTCAGATGTTTTTATTCATCTCCAGTGGCGTCATCCCAGCTTTACACCAAGGTGACAGATGAGAGTGCGCTCACCTTCCCTGACCAGAGCTCAAAGTCACTTGTAAATACAGCACTTGTTCAGCTTTGTGTAGATGCTCTGCCTCAATGACAGGGCAATCCTAAGCAGCGCTTGATGCGTTTCACACTCACACCCCACCAATTCAATCTCTCCTTTCCTGCTCATGACAAAACCGAGTCCTGTGTTTATGTAGGCACAGATGGCCATGGGTGAGCTCAGGAGTCTTTAAACTCTTGCTAGCACAGCACACCTTCTCCCCAGGTGCTGGAGCAGGAGTCTCCATAACATGCCAACTTTGTCCATGTGCCTGACCTTCTCGGGACTGTGCCCATCCCTGCCTACATGGGCAGCAAGAGAGGGCTCACTAAAGGGCCCTCCAGCTCCCAGGACCTGTATTAGCAGGGGGAATTCAGGGAAATCCAGGCCCAGATTTTGACTCTGAACCCTCCCAAGTTAGGACATATCTGGATCTAGGGCTTTGGAACAGGCTGTTCTAGAGACTGCAGAAACCTCAGAGTGTCTAAGCAATATTCAGACTCTCCAGAAGATGCTGGAGTCATCAGAGTCATTCAGCAGTCTCATTTAGAGGAGGGAATCAATCTAGACCAATACAGATAATCAGTACCAGTCACAATGCAATCAACTATGACTAATACGCACCAGTGATCAATGTTTAACAGTGACAAATGATTCATGGGTTGGAACATGAAATAGATTAAAAAAAATATTTTTTAAAAAAGATAAAAAGAAATATTATAGAACCACGATATTTTGCTGAAAACCACTGGGGAAATGCTCATATATATTTTATATAAAGAGAGGGGAAAAATTTTTGCTTTTTTTCCGGACTGATTGTACAGGTTGATTTTGAAACTCTGCTAAGTATTTAGGTAACATCCAAGCTTCTTGAAAATATTTTACCTTTTTTTCCCCCTCTTCTTCCTTCTTAATTTCTTTCTTATATTTACAGAATTCTCTTAGCTAGAGTTAAAATTTATTACACTGGACTTTTGGGTTTTGTGGGATTTTTGCACTTTCATTCCTATGGAGCTGTTAAGCACAAGCATATTACAGGCACTGAGAGGCTTTTCAGTATCTACACCACATGCCTGCTTTCTCTAGGTAGTGCTTATGGTGCTGTAAAAGGTTATACCATGACCTGTTTCAGCACTCTCCAGTCCACACAGGGCTAATTCAAGTTTTCCATCACTGTTAGTTTTTCTGCTGGTGAGTATTTCTCAGTTCCTGTCATGCCATATTTTGTTGAGAACTGGTTTTGTCAAAATGCTGGTTAGCCACAGAATTTGAAGCCGTGGGTTGTCTGAGGCACCACATCTAGAATTAAGCTAATTCTCTAGAATAAAATACTTTGTTTTTAAATCACTACAAGTCATTACAGCTCTTTGAAATGTGGTGTTCAGAATTTTTTCCCCACCCCACTCGCCATGGTGAGTTTAAGCAAATGCTGAAATGAATGGCAAAGTAAAATACTTTTATGACTGAATCTCAAAAGCTTACAAAAGGCAAGATCAAATCTTAGAAATTCCTCTGTGCTGAAGGAATCGCTGATGGATCCCGGTAACTCACTTTGTTTTTTTCATCGGTTGGGACCTTGAAAAGTCTCTGAGAACTTTCAATGTTTTAAGAGATTGAGACAGTTTTGCAGGGAGAGAAATTCAGTCTTCTCTCTGCTTTAATATAAAATGCTGTCCAATTATTATTGTAAGACCTTTTTTTTATCTAATGTATAATAAAATATGCTTCTTCCTTTTTAACCTTTAGAGAGGCTTTTTTTTAAAAAAAAGTCACTGTACTGTAGCACTGCACCACAGCACACTTCATAAGTTGGAAAGATATTGAAAAAATCCATAAGCAATAAGAACGGATTATTTGAAAGAAGAATAGAGAGAACTTGCTTTAGAGGCTTCTCTATTTGCCATTTCCTTTATCACAGTCTCAGAAGCTACACACATTTAGTTTTCTTCAATAAAACCTTGAACCAAAGGACCAGAAAACCTGAGAGCATAAATGGTTCCACTGAAAGGTAAAGACAGTATTCTGTGTTTGCTGGGTGCAACAAAACTCATATCCTCCGTGTGCAGAAACATGGGGGCAGATGTGCAATGCCTATCTTTTATCTCCCCACAGTGGCATGGCACTCTTGACTGGAAAGAAAAGAAAACCCTGTGCAACTGCAGAAAGTGAAACCAGGAGACTGATGTAATGATGTGATGTGATTGATGTGATGTGATGCAGCAGATGTAGGTTGGTAACTCTGGAAAAAAAAAAAGGGAAAACAAGATGCAATGAATCAAAGTTTTTAAAGATCAGGTAAAAATTAGTGATTTTGATTATTTAAGCCTGAAATTCCTTATGGAAAAACTCTGGTCTTTCCCACACAACAGCTGTGAAATGCAATCGGTGGGGATGGGTAGTTTTGTACACCACACTGTGGATGCTCCATGGCAGGCAGAGGTGCCATCACAGGGGATGTTACTCTCCAAAACTCAGCAGCTGTAGGAGAAGGGACTATGCAGGAATATCTGCTTCCTCCTATGCTCTCCATTTCTATATCTTGACTTCCTGGCAGAAAGTGTTGTGTAGCAGTATTTTTGTTGCTGATGTTGATAACCTACCAGAAGTCAGCCAATGTAAATATTCTAATGTGTCTAATTGTTAAAAAGATTAGGGACATTAGATATGCGCAGAAAAAAGGTCTGCTCAAGTGTATATTATTTTTACTGAGACTTTATGGTGGATTTCTTTTTGCTATATTTAGGCATCTTCAGAGCAAAATTGAAAAAATATTTGGTTTTTGCTCTTTGGAGCTTTGGTACCCTGGAGTAGTTGGGCATAATCATATTAAATGCAAAGAACAAATAATGGTATCAGACTGTAGGAAGAAAGAGAATGAGATATTTCTTACTTCTAAAAGAGCAGCAAGTTAATTGCTTTTCTGTAAAAAAAACATGCTTATCCAAATCTTTACATGCCAGCTTTGGAAGAGAAAGTTTAGCATGCTCTTCCTGATGCACAGCTCTTCTCCCCAAGAGCTGAACATTTGGGGCAATTTAGAGGGACTCAGCTGCTGGCCCTGGCAGCATAGCACCACTTTACAGCTGTGTGCCCTCCTCCCTGCTGCACAGGAGAGCAGAGCTGACACATTGGTGACACAATTCCTGTTGTCTGTCAGAAACTCATTCTCCTTTGACTTAGCAAGCTACTTAGCAGGTGTGTTGGTTTCCTTCGGCGTCGTGCCTCCAGAGGGATGCAGACCTGGGCATCACGGGTAGGTAATGCCCAAACAGGCTGGATTGATTCCCTCAGATCTGGAGCCAAAACTGTCTTCATGTGGTCCCAGTGCCTGGGATGTGGCTGGGAAGGGATGCCCGTGTTCTGGACTCCTGTAGGTCACAGCTGTGTGTGAAACAGAGGGCTTCACATATGTGCCTTACTTAGGATGCAAGTATTATGCCACACACTTGCACTCACAATTATACAATTTTTGAGCCCCTCCAGGTGGAGATGACATCAAATTTCTAAGTCTTCAAGACTTGAAATAGCAATGATCTTTTATAGGCTAAATACACAGTTATTGGGTTTTCTTGACAGAACCCCCTAACATCCACAGTTACTGTGTTTTCTTGACAGAAATCCCTAACATCCATTCTCCACCCTCCAGAATTAAGTGGCTGTAACTAGGATTTAAAGAATTGGGAATCAAAGTAAGTAAGGAGCTGGTTTTAACCTCCTCCCAAGCATTTAATTTCAGGATCTGCATCCCAAAGCAGGACCTGGCAGCGGCATGTTGACACTGCCAAACTTAGCCATTCCCAGGGTGCTCGTTGTGAGGTGTGAATTTCAGCTACACTCTGCAGAAACTCTGGGGTTGTTACTGTGACATCTGCCCTGCATGGATCACCTTGGGCCACAGGGCCAACTAACACCACACTGCATTCACTGCATCCTCACATTTCTTGGTTCTGGAGTTAGAGGCTATCAACTACAGCTGAAAAGCTCTTCTCTTTGATGGAAAAATTTGAGTTTGATTTTCATCCACAATCTGAATAAACTTAATTTTGAAATATTAAAAGCATCACAGAATGAGATACCTATTTTCTGCTGGGCTGCAGGCTGATCTCTCACCTGTCAAGTCCCTATCCAGCTTTGAATCAGATCCCCGAACTGACAGCAAGTTGGATACTCCTCTTAATGTCAGTTTTGAATCAGAACTTTTGCAAGCACTTAGATTTTACGCATAGTAAAACACTAGAGTTGTAAAAATCATTTTTATAATAAATTATAAAATGTGAGTTGGTTGTTTCTCTTTCTTATATATTTTAAACAATTTTAAAAGAGATTTTTCCTCATCTTTATTACTGTTTGTAGTCTTATTCCAGATTGGTTCACTTTGCAAAAGGGATACACAGCCATTTCTCATTTCTTGTTAAGAAACTTTTGCAGAAAAATGAGGAATCCTTAAGGGATTACCTTTGAAAAGAAGCAAGCAGATAAAGAAAACACAGAGAGGAATGCCATTAAATATGAATATTGTGTTAGTGGAACTGTCAGACACCCTGAGATTTCAAATCCCTTCACTCTGTTCCCCGCAATATTACCATCAATGAAATCATATATTTTGCAAGGGCCTGATTCTCCATTCATTTAGCATGTTGCAGAGCAGAATTTCTTGATGTTCTGTGACTAGAATGGCAAGTAGCCTCCACAAAAAGGAGTCAAGCCCCTTGAACTGAAACAGATTCATGTGTGTGTGATGGATGAGTGTGCATTCCTACAAAATACTGAGGCAGTCAACATAGTCACTTGAAGTGTTCTAACTTTTAAGGAGCTGAGCAGGTGGCCAGAAATGTATGGCATCCATCAGGTGCTGGTGTAGTTATGTGTACAGATGCCAGTAAGTAGGTAGAATAAATTCACAGCTCGCATCACCACCAGAAAGACCCTTCCTTCAAAATCTTCCACTTCCAATTGCCAAGGCACTGTCTGCCCCTCTCAAAGCGCTGCAGCTGGACGGGGAAAAATGCACAGAAATAAAGCCAAGCTGCCAAAAGGGAAAGGTGGCTTCAGGTGAGCCCTGGCCAGCTCCCAGCACAGCCGGCAGGAATGCAGCCAGCCTGCCTGACTGCATCACCCTGCACACCGTATGCTCATTAACAAGGCACCGGCAGGGAACGAAACACCGACCATATGCTTGTCCTGCCCCTCTCCTCCCTCTGCTCAAGGTCCCATTTAACTACAGTGGGCACCAATGTACCCTGAGAGCGGGGCCAGAAGGCTGTGCAGGCGCAGGTACTAGATCCCATTTTGTCTACAGCTGGCACCAGCAGCTGGTTGTAAAATCTCCTGAGCCACAAGACAGAGCCTCAGCATCCCACAGCTCTGTTTTCCAGTGTTCAGGAAGGCCACTGGAGGAAAACTGGCATCAGGATTTCCACAAGCTAACTCCTTAGCCACTACTGACACATAATGCCTTTAACATATATAAATAGAAATCCGTTTCAATTCTGTTTTCTCATTGCTGCTTAGAATAAGTTTTCTTTTCCCGTGTTTAATTGAACCAAAACCAATTTAACAGGCTGTTGGACAAGATGATCATTGTAGGTCCCTTCCAACTGAAAATAGTCTAGTCTAGTCTCTACGCTTAATGCTCAATGCTTAATTCATCTTAATCTACAGAGTGTGGATAACCACATTGTATCTGTTTGGGAGAGAAATGCTCCTCTCCTCCCATTCCTTGCCTTTCTGTCTGCTACCTCTAGTGAGTGCACACAAGAGGTCATTTCCATTTATCCCCTCCAAGCCTGCATTGATACAGGAATTCGATTAGATTTCAGACGATGCCTGGGTCTGATAAAATTCTCTTTTCTTCTGCAGGGGGTGATCCAATGGCTAAGACTTAGGCTTGGACTTCAGGGAAGATAGTAAGCACCTTGCTCTTCTGCACATTCCCATTCTGACCATGGCCAAGAGATCATCACTTCTCCCATAGGGAAGAGCTTTGGAAAGTGGACATGTGACAGAAACTCAGGCCTTTCTGGATGTCATTTCTCTTTCACCTGGATGCTCCTGCCTGCATAGTTATCCCCAGCTCTGGGCACACAGAGCAGTTGAAGCATTCAGCTGGTGTTAGACAGTAATTTTTGACAGATCCTCTATACACAGGGACCTGATTCTCTGTTTAAAAAAACCACATCATTGGTCCTCTCATGCCAAATTTGAGCTAGTGAAATCAGCAGTGAGCTAAAACTGTGCTGAGCCTCATTTGCAAAGAAGGAGTAGGCTCACCACAAATGAGCCGTTCATTTCACAGAAAACAAGTTTTGTTATCAATTTCTATTGGACAGACGGTTTTTAAAAACTGCAGTTCTAGGTGAAGTTTGAAACAAAGTTCAAAACATAGGAAAAGGTGGTCATTAATACATAACATATTTCCAGACTACACTGCCATCTTTAATCTGTGATCAAATAGTGCTACAGGCACTACAGGGATAGAAGAGGGAAAAAAATGGAATTAGTCTAATCCACCAACACTAAAAGCCTGGGAAAAGATCAGCACAAACCACAATGCAGGCCAAAAAATGTGCCCATAGAGAGGTAGTGGGAAGAAAAGAAAGTGTGGGAAGAAAAAAATTTAAATGCCTGCATCCCTGCTGTCCTTTCTATGGAAGAAGTTGTCCCTGAAGTAATGAATACACTCTGTCTTGTGGCGATGAGCAGCAGAGTGGAATTGCAGATTTACAACAGAGGTAGAAAGCCATTAGATGAATTGCAGGACCTTTTATTACCAATTGCAATTTCATGGCAGAGTTATTATTTATTAAATATAGAAGCGGCCAGTTGAATTCTAACTGCTCTTTAGTTTAATTCCTCTTATAAAAAGGCTGAAGAAATTACACAGAGCAGACTAAAAGTGCTCTGCAGTAGAAGGCTTCTTTCTCACTGCCTTCACATGGATACACACACACACAGACACATGCACACAGACACAGGCACACAGAGAAATAAAGTCATTGTACGGAAGGGGATCAAGTTACACACAGTTTCCCTTTAAAAAAGCCTAAGGTAGAGTAAAATAAATGTACTGTACTGCTATCATTTCTGCACTTGAAGAGCAGTTTGGACAATGTAACACCCTCAAGTACTGAAGCTGAGTTTTTTACCATCTCCAGAAAAAGATACAGTTTACCCCCTGTTCTCTCATAAAAACCAGTGTGCAGACAGAAGATAAACCCATGAAATGACACGATCCAGGTCAGAACTAGTACGTGGGCAGGGGAAAGAAGACAATATTGGCCATAATATACAATTGCATTCCAGGTCACCTCCATGAAGAGGGATTACATATATTTTCAGGCAGCAAAAGGGCTGAGTTATTCAAACCCCAGCAGCTTTGTGTCAGCACTTACTTTGGATTCACTGAACTGCAGAGCAGTGGAAAGGAGGAGGAACAGAGAGAAGTGAAGAAATATCCACTAAAGAAACTGTCTCAGCTTCACAGAGAGATCTCAAGGCTCAAATCTCTCAGGCTTTTTTCATGCTTATCTGTCACTGCACATTGGCACAAGCAGGGTGTTTAATAACTTATGTTGGCCAGAAGACCAAATGCCATAAAAAAATTTTCTTTTTAAAAATTTCTTTTCTTTAGTGTTCAGCAAATAATAAAAAAAGATTAAGCAGGACCAAAACACAATATAACATTTCTATAACATATATTTTGTATATAAAATAGTAGTCTTCTGCAAGCCAGCTATTTTTAGATTAAAATGTAGATGTAGATTAGTCTGGTGTCACAAACCTTCATTTCCAAAATAATATAGTCTTTTGCTAATATATTTTTCAGGCACACTTCTTTGGATATTATCTGATATTCTTTAGCAGTACATTGATGTTCCTGATCCCACTATGAAATATACTTTCATTAAAAATGTGGAAATAGACTGCTATCATTTCCGTTTCTGCACAAATAAAATCATTCAATTACGGTTCCAGTCCAATGAAGAAGTGAAACAGGACTGCCTCACACGCTGACTTGAATGCGGAAAGCACAGTTCAAAGAAACAAGACTGCCTAAAGAAAAATACAAAATTTAGCAACCAGTTTAAGGTTGTGGATACAGTTGATGTAAGTGTTCACACCCCAGTGACCAAACAGGCAGCAAATTCTAACTAGGCAAATAAACTCAATCCAATATTTTTATGTCCCCACATTTTGAGACTGCTGTGTCTCTTGGATCATCCGCATTGCAATAAGGTGACAGTGATGTGGATATCTCATGGTAATGATTCTTTGCTCACCATTGTAAATGTGACTATTATGATACAAATGCTCAGAAAAATGTGAACTAGGGCGTTGTTTTTGGACTGGCTATGACTACCCTCACGATGGCATTGCACGCAGGCAGCCCTCACCAGCTAGATGAGGACAGCTGCTCTATGTGCAGTAAGTTGAGGACCAGCAGCACCAGATCTCCAAGCAAATAAATGGAATCAGCCTTTTTCAGCTCACAGGTTGTGCCCAAGCATGTGAGCAGCTGATCTGGCTTGCTACATCTGGAAGGTGAGCTGTTGATTCTTTTCACATTAGTAATGATATGCGCATATGTATAAGCAGAGATGATTTACTGTCTGTACAGATAAAACAACATCTCCTTTAGTTAGCTGAAAAATTTCCAGTGCTTGTCCAAACATACCTCTGAAACAGGTAATATTGTTCTTGTAATAAAGCAATACAGGATAAAATAATAAGTATCATCCAGGAAGCAGGAGTGCGAGAAGTTTCGTGTGCATAACAGTGGTGTGGGTGGAATATATGAAATAGCAAATACAATACCTAATTTTCTAAAGTCATTAGAAGCAAACCAGAAATCAGTGTGGGAGACATTCGTTGCGCCTGCTGCTCAGAGCTGAGTTTCCAGAACTTTTAAAAAGACCAAAATTGTTGAAGAGTTCCTTGGGTTTTATCTTTGAAACAGAAAGAAAATTGGAAGGGAAAATAATTATTGGTATGCATCCACATGTATCAAGCCAGTGAGAGATTAAATGAAGGAAAAGGAAAATGTCTCTACACTCAAAGCGTTCAAAGCTTTGTAGCACAATTTGCTTCAGGAGAAAATAATGTTTTCTGTGGTTATGAACATGCAAAAAGATTCCATACTTCATATGAACTGCTGCTCGGGGATTAGATGAGGATTTAATATCTTTCTCAGAGAAAGGATTAATTAAAATCTGTCTTCTTTGGGAAGGTGATGAGCAAAATAATTTCATATGCATATAGAGCTTTTGAATTTTTTCTCTACAGAAATGAAATGTATTTGATGACTTCTCATTTCATATCCTTTTCTTAAAAAAAAGGAATAATTTCATATTTTTATTCATAGGACTTGCTGAAGGGATTTTAACGTGCTTTCAAAATGTCAAAAAAAATTTGAATCATGGGAGTCTCCTTTAGAAAACAGAAAATCTGCTGTTAAGAGCTGAGGAAATACTGCTTAAACATCACTAAGAGTCTGTCCTTTTGCTACATATTTCACCATTCTTAACAGTGAAACTGGTTAGAAAGTCTACTAGCTAGTGATAGACCTAAGTGTATTTTTAATTTCATGATCATATTGTGAAAAATTTTACTTCTCTTTCCACTAAAGGCCTTGATTGTCATCAAAGAGCTGAAGCGTGCACACACACACACAATTGTTTTTTGTTTACTTGCAGACCTTAGCAGCTGGTATTTTAGAGAACTTGGATGAAGATCCAAGTAATGTTACCCTGCCTCAGGGTGTTAAAGTTTGGAAATGTCTTTCACCACCTTGTGAAAGGAACGACACAAATTAGAGCATCTCATAGGATACCTGCTGGTGCCTGGCCCCCTCCATTCTCTTTCTCTCTATAAAACAACAATCCATGACAGCTGCAGTGAAAAAAAATTAAAAATCTTCCCTTATTTGTTGCATGATAGAAATGCCAGTAGACATGTCTGAATTCCCTCTAGCAGTGAAACGAAAGAAATAGGTATTTTACTGAACAAATGTAATTTTAAAAAATGCTAAAAAATATTCATTGTGAGCCATCAAGACTAAAAAAGTTATGATTCTTAGCTTTCTTTGAAAAGTAACCTTCTCTTTTATGAGGAGTTTGACACAGCAATCCTTTAACTGTACCATTTTTTAAAATGAAATATCTGGCAAATTTACATTAATTTATACATACATATACACACATATGTGTGTGTGTGTATATATATATATATATATAAAAATTTGTGGAAATTTAAATGATTCAGGCTAAATTGCAGAGCTTCCTGTACTGAAAATCATTGACACACAATGAATAGATAGTTAAAAAACAAACAAAAACAGCAACCAGAAGAAAAACCCCACCATACTAAATTAAACCCAAATAAAACCAAGCAAGCAAAACAAAAAATCCAAACAAAAATAAAATTAAAAAAAAACAAAAAAAAAAAAAACACAAACACACAAAAAAAATCTATGTAATAGCTGCACAACCCATACCAGAAGTGTAGGAAAGTAAGAAGCAAAGAGTGACAAACTGAAAGTAAGATCTAAAGAAGCAAACAAACACAAAGGGTCTACTGGAGAACTTTACACACTTTCTTGTACAGCTTATGTCTTTAAAAGCTCAATTGGATTTTTTTTTGTCTTTTATCTGTCTCATTTCTTCAGCTCCAACATGCACAAAGTCTAAGGCAAAGGCTTGTCAGCTTCTGCTGCCCTGTTTGATGAGCACCAGTGTCCCGTGTTCAGGTGGTCAAGGTCTCTGCCCTACAGCACAGCATGGATAAGGCCAAAAAAAGCAGGTGGTACTCCCCCTGATGAGCACAGTCAAGTAATTACCAAATAGTTAGTATAGCAGGGAACAGCATCTCTTGGATGAGGTAGACAAGAGAATTGGATGATCTGGTCCACTGATTGAAACACGGCTGAACTCCAAGGAGTGTTTGCCTGAACTTTATAAGGCAATCTTAATCCATGTGTTTGTCATAGATCCAAGGAGCTCAAGAAAGGCTTGATGGCCTGCAATTTTACAGTCACTGCATGGTCCTGCAAGATGAATATGGATTAACTGTCCTGGAATTAAACATTTAATGTAATAAAATGTTTTCTTAAAAGTATGGAAGTGAGACTTGGTCCTGCATTTTAATTATGCTTTAAAAAAGTCCCGTCAACATCTAATTTGTTCTGTTCAAATCCCGACACGCTCCAAAGATAAATCTCTTCTGTTTGAAGAAGGTTGAGAGAGTCAAAGGAGAAGATCAAATAATTAGGCATAGGTGAATTTAAAATCACTGTTCAGACTGTCAAATAGATTAGACTTCAAAGAAAGAACGATAAATTATACATATGTATAATATATATGTGCAAATTCTCATTCCATTTTTGTAATTGAAAAAAAGAAAAAAAGAAAACTACAGGTTTTACTAATTCATCCCACACTCTCTAGATACTCGATACTAGGTCACCAATTACATTAAATAAGTTATAGCAAAATCTTTGTGGTATCTGCCCAAAATTAACCTGAGCCTGTACTACATCATAGCATATCCATAGCTCTGTCTAGCTGAGACTGGGTATGCATTTCACCTTTTTTACCTTTTCTCCTACACTACTTTTTGGAACTGTGCTAATAAACTATGAGGACGGGAAGTATGAACTCCCTGGTAGTGAAATGAAAAGAGAAAATTTCAGCTACGTTGCTTTAGGTTAGGTAACGAGGTTTCTAGTTTAATTACAAGTGGATCAAGCTGTAATGTTTCAAAACCTGTAAAATGAAGAAAACTAAATATTCCACAGGGAAAGTACTGAAGTTGAAATTTCTCTGTCCTTTTATTTTAACTGAAATAAAGTCTTTGCTAAGTTGAACACAGCTTGTGAAAGCAAAACCACCATTAAGATTTTATCACATTAGCCTCTTACTGGTTCCTAGTGGTTTGCCTGCAGATGAACCCAGATCTTATCTGCGTGTTATCACTTAAGAGCAACACCCTTCAGTTCAGGTCAGAGGCAGAATATTTTTCCTCCTCTCCTTTGTTCCTGGTATCAACCAACTGGTGGGTAAGAAGAGCTGGATATCAGAGAGGGAAGATCCTCCCACCTTTCTCACCTGGGCTCAGCCCCTTTGCCCACAGTGTAACACAGCTCACCTCCAGTCCTGAGTGTCCCCCAGTGGGCTCAAGTTTCCCAGCTTAGGGAAGACAGCCATGCAAGGTTAGGGATATAGTTCCAATGGCAGGCAGGTTAGGGTTTTTGGCCACCACCTGCAGCTTCAACGTAGTGACTGGGTTTTTAAATGCTTTTTTATAGCAGAGACCATTAAACCTGGGAAATTCCAGTTCCAGAATGTCCCTCCTGAGCACTATAAAGTGGATAAATAATGAGTTCAGCTATCAGTGGTTTCTGCACCTTCACTGCTGCCTTTCAAATGCGAGAGCAATCCCAACAATTTGACACCAGCAATTAAAAGGAAAGAGGTGAGCAGCAGTTAATTTTACAGCATGGAGCACCCTGAAAGCCACCCAAGGTAATACCTGCTGGTGGAGCCAGGTTGTAAAGTGACCACACTGCCTGAATGGCCGTATTCTGGTGGTATATTTCACTTCATAAAGACTCCTCATTAGTTAACACATTTGCTTTTCATTGCTGATGGCAGGGTTTCAGCAGCAGCAGGGCAGACTCTCTGGGGACAGGGAACTTGCTTGTGGGAGCAAACAAACCAAATCCACTCATGGAGGTGAATTGTCAAGCTTGCCCTGGTGTATCCCCTACACCTGTGCAGTGGGAAAAAGGCTGCTTGTGACTAGCATGACTTTAAAATGAAGCTTCACACCTCTTGACACCTACCTTTCTTCTGGAGACTAAAGTAAATGTGATTTTTTTTTCCCATTTCACAGTGAAAACTTAGTTTGATCCTCAGCCTGAAGAGACAAGATGAAATTTCATTTGTGCACAATCATTGTCCCATAATTATATTTAAAAAATCAATAGGAACAGCTGTCCCATGGCCTGCCTTTATTGTAAAGTACATTGATGCTACTAAAACCAACTTTCCCAGAAGCCCACTACCACAATCAGGTGTAAGAAACCTTGGATACGGCAGTTTGCAAGTGGTTGATCAATTTCTAGCATTTTGCAGTATCGTGACACTTTTTTCCCTCCAGATGGCTTTCCAAAGACCACTTTGGTGGATTTCTAAAAATTAAGCACAGTACAGGGTCTGCAATTTAAAAGGCAGAAATTAGCTGCTCCCTATGTGTGAGGCATCATGCTTGTTTTCAAACTCAGGTGGAATTTTGAGGACAAATCCAGCATATAAAAACCAGCTAAACATTGATGGGTTGCTTTGAAAAGCTGATAGAGGCTTGACAGACCATCAGTGGCAGCAGGAAGAGCAGGTACTCTATGAGCTTTACCTGTGAAAAAGATGAAGGACAAGCGTCTCTGCTGATGTTTAAAAATCAGCAACAGCACTCACCCTCAGTATCTCCAACAGAAGCCCTACATACTGCCCACTGGAACCAGAAGAAAATACCCTAGAGATGCAGAAGGCAGCAGAGTGGATTTCTCAAGGTGATTACAGGTTACTGACACACTGGTCCTGGTGGTTACAGATGGTTCCAGCAAAAAGTTGGAGGAAGGACACAGCTGACAAATCACATAAAGCTCACCACAGTATTAGTCACACTGCTGCACAGCTAGTCCTCCCATATCATTGAATTTTCCACTGTCTTGTATCCATGGGCATACCTACACCTTCAAGTATTTCCAGTTGCTGCACAGACACATTTCATTATCCTAGCTTCAAATGGAGGAAGATAAAAAGCAGGATTTCTAGCCCATGGAAACTTTCTTCCCTTCACTGCCCAAGTCCCTATTCTTCCACTTCATGTTTCCAAACTCTTGTACAAATTGACAAGCCAAAGGTCTGACAGGGCTCTTCACTGAGCAGCTGTCTGTTGAGAGCCAAAAGTTAATGAGCTTTCGATTTCCTAAACTCAAACACAGACACTGCAAGCTCTGGCATGGTCCTGCTGGAACTGCCTGGGATTCAGAAAACACACACTAAGCCTGATGTGTGAGAGATCCAGTACTTCAAATAAATCACTGGCTTCTAATAAAAGAGAATCGTACCTGCTACTTTACTAGCAGCTGTTTTGTCAAGTTCTGCCTGTCAGTCAGTAATGATCCTTTTTACTGTCCATAAGATGTCAACGCCATAAAAGGCAGTGCCTCCTAAATCAGGAGTTTGCTGGAAACATCTTCTCATCTATAGATCCTACTCAGTGCAGTAACAAACCAGCTTTGTTAGAGCAATTAAGAAATCACAAGAGGACTTTGGATTCCTCTTCTCCATCAGCCCATATGACACCCAGCTAGGAGAGAAGAGAGCGCAGATTTCAGCAGGTAAAATCCACATATATCATGACAGAAGATGTAGGTGCTTGGAGCAAAGATTTTAAAAGTCAACGAGCAAAATGACAGAAAACTTGAGCTAACTGAGGGGAAAAAGTGCTGCTTAAACCTCAGCTACATATATCTCAGCTGCAAGAAACCCAAAACTTGCAGCCCCTCCTCTAAGCATCAGAATATTAGCACACAGCAAGATGAATTCTCCATCCAAAAAATCTGTGTAAAGCAAGACAAGCCCATCAGCTTCAGTAAGTGGTCCAAACTTTAAAGGTCTGAATCATTTGCAGCTATAAAACAACTGTTCAGTGTTTTCAAATAGCTATTGCAACCATCATTATTCAATAACACATCTTCCCTTAGCAAAAGATGAAAAAATAATGCTAGCGCAGAGAAGATATATGGTATATAATGTGACCATTATTAAGTACCTTATTTAAGCATTAGTCTTTAACCTTCACAAACTTTGTGACAGCATACAATGATAGTTGCTGGAGGCAACTCTTTTTCATATTCACACAACAGCATTATTTATAGCAGCAATGCACATCTGAACAACAAAGGAGCAGGAAAGGTAGTGATGAAAGATGTATTGTAACAAGCAATAAATCATACAGCACTGAATCATTGAATGCTAAAGAAAATTAAACTACCTGAAAATAACACAGTGATTTAGCAAAACTCCTTTAAGACGTGCTTAATGCTAAGTACATATTTGTTTCTTACTGAAGTAGTGAAAATGCAGCTTTTATTCAGATTTAAGTATGTTCCTAAATGTTCTGCAGACTCAGGATTTAAAGGAGGGTGCCATTTATGGTGATTTCCATCCAGGAAGTCTACAGGATAAACAATGTTTTCAGGGAAATTCATAAAGGCATCAAACACATAAGCACATCTCCATTGATAACAACAAATATCACTGACAAAATAAACTCTATTAGCATTCCTTTCAGATTGCATAAGTGGCATTCCTGTAAGCTTTCATTTTTCACCTTCCACTAAAGTGCTTTAGCTGGTGAAATACTGCTTTAGGAGTCTTAAATATATCTAAGGGGTGTTACAGATAAGCCATTCTTCTTTACCCATCATTTTCATGCCTTTCTAGGGCAACAGTGCAAGACAGTCAGGAATGAAACACTGAATTTATACATTCAGTCTCTATCTTTGCAGACTGCCTGTGATTTTCGTATGTGTGGAGTTCTTTGATTGTATTGTGTGTGTGCATGCATTTGTATTGCTTTATATAACATTTAAGCATCTATCTTAGATTCTCTAAGGATTCTCCATCATCATCATCACTTTTGTTAAAAAGGCTGTGTTCACCAAGCCATGAGGATTGTCTTGTCTTTACGGTATTTAGCATGATCATTTTATACAAATAATTACTTTTTCACTGATTAAAGACAAAAACCTGTAAGAGTAAAAATGATCAAAATCTCAGGGTGTGTGGCCTATGCAGAGACACAAAAGAACAGTTTAGTCAGGAGAGGAAGTGAGTGAAGAAAGACACAGAACCAGTCTTCAAATCCATCAGTGTGGAAAGGGAAATGACACAATGAACACAAATTGCAGCAAGGATTTTGGGGTGGACACTAGGGGCAAAAATAATTTTCACATTATAAGGCAATGGAAATCTCTGAGACAGGTTGCCTGGGGATGTAACGCAACCCATCCCTGGGTTTTTTTCTAGTTCAGCTAATGAAACATCCATCAGGAAGGGTTTAGGAATAAATTTGTCTTGCCATGAAGATAGGAGATGTCTCTAGACATGTGGTTCATCCATTTTTTGTAGTTTTTTTTTTTTCTAATTCCTGGGTAAATTTTAAGCAGAAAGCAATAGAGAAAGGAAAATGGAGAAAAAAATCATTCTAGTTTCTTTTTGCCAGACTGAAGGGACAGATGCTACTTTGTTCTTGGAGAGTTGTGGCTCTTCAGAGTACCTCTTAATGATGCACACATTTTTATCACCTCAGCAGTACAAGTCAGCTGCCTTGAAGTCCTGGAGTCTATAAAACACCACACAGGGCTGGCACAGACTGAGATATTTCCCACTGATAACTTGACAGACCTCTAGGTAATTTCCATTTATTAAGATAAATGCAAAAGCACCTCCTGTGTGTTACTGGTAGCTTGCTCTCTGCTCAAAAGAGGGACCATAGGTTTCCTTGCCATTTTCGTATACATACACATATATATATAAGTTTTAGCTTAGCAAAACTAGCTCCTGCTGTTGGTCTTTGGTGATGTAAGGTAATAGATCTGACCGCAGGAAGCAATCTTTGATACAGAGAGCATCCTCATTCATTAAATTAGTTGCAACATGAGTCTATAATAATGTGACAGCATCTTCCAAATGAAAGCCTTTTGAGTCATACTCCCTCTTTAAATGCTGAGAATCCAAGCAGCTGCAGAGGTCAACATCAAAGTGTGAGTCATAAAATGAGTTTCAGACTCAGTTATATAATGAATCTGAGCACACAGTCTCCTTTGCACAGAAATAAAGCAGAACTCTATGAATCAAATGAGAAATGGCCAGAAGGAGAAAATGTTTTCTGGTCTTTGATGTAAGCCACTGGTATTTTTCAGTTTGAAGACCCCATAAAAGTTTTCCAGTAAAGCTGTGTACTGTCTTCAGTGAGTTTCAGCCTCTGCTGATAGCTTTGCTTTGCTTAGTACTCCCACTGATCCCTTAGAAGTTGAAGAACACAGGTATGTGAATTCCTTAAACTCAGTGAAGTTTAAAAGGGAACAAAAATTATGTTCTTCACAAGCCTGCCTGAAAATGTTTGCAATTACCTTTATGTTCTGGTTGCAATTAAGGAAAGCTCATCCTGCTGTCCATAAGTAATATAAAATGAACAACCTTTTCCCCTCAAAGGCACAACACCTAAGGATGTAAGAACGGGTATATTTCAGAGCAGAATTAGGCTCCAAGTAAGATTTCTGTTGGCAGCTTTTCCTATGCTTTTATACTAAATTAATTTCAGAAGGCTTTTAGGCTACTATTCCAATATCAGTTGAAATCAGCAATATTGATATTAATGAAGAATAAAGACTAAGTAGTTGCACGATTAACATGTTTTCAGTTTTCTGTGAACAATTAGCTGAAGACCAATACATTCAGGGCAATTTTGCACATCTGCTCTATGCTAGGTACTTCTCTAGTTAACTCATTCCAGCTGCAATTACAGCAAGCCCAATTTTAAAATTGTTTCAGCAAAGTTTGCTTCATTCAGTGTGCGAATCTGCAGGACTTCAGCCACCAAAGCCTGGAAGCTTGTCTGCAACCCTGGAAAGAACCCCATGCAGCATTCTGAAGAGCTTTTGTGATGAACAGAAAGGTTCACACTTCAGCTCTCAGACATCACCTCTCCACCAGTTGGCGCTTTGATCAGCCCATTACAGTGACGCGACAGAAGTGATGTACAACACAACACGGCATGGTAGCTATTTTTACATGCTCTGAACAGCTGCACAAAACAACACACTGCAAAGAGAAGACAATGAGATTTGCTGTGCCCTCATCTGGGGCTTTTTACCACCCATTTATTATTTATAGTGAGCTGTAAAAATGGTCTGTGCTTGGCAGTCCTAACAGGATTGAAATTATCTAGGTGAAGTGACACTGTTCTCAGCAGTTGACCTTCCTGCAAGTAGGACATACCTTATGCATCTGATTTTAATTTAATAAATAGTGTTTTATTTTCCAATAGGAAAAACATTATTGTAATTTTCTCCAGCTATACCTCAGGACACATTTTAAATATGGTGCCATTTTATTTCAGGTCGCAACCTATGTACATATTTGACAGTTTTCACCCAGAAGCAGCACAGAAATATTTAGAGATCATTATAGAACTGTTTAATTTTTACAGGGAATGTTGCTGATAGCAAAAATATGACAGGGTAGTAATCCTTATTTATTGAATTTCTCTGTCTTGCACTGAAGGGGACATGCTTTCTTAATTTCTCTTCCGTCTTTAGCAATTCACTTCAAATTTATTCAGTTTAGAGGTTTCCATTCACATATTGGAGGAAAATCTAAACAAAGCGAACTTCCAGGTTCATATGCAAGCTATAAATTTTATTTTAAAATCCTCCATCTTTCAACATTGTTTTATGCTACCCAAAATCACTCTCATAATCACTTCCTTTCCTCCCTTCAAAAAAAAGCTATTTTAATCCATGACACCATCTAGGTCTTCTCTCTTTATGCAAACTGCCTCATCCTCCTTCTGGATCTTTTAATGGGTAAGGATTTGGATTTGTTTGTTTGTTTGTTTGTTCTGGGGTTTTTTTTGGTTCTGTTGGGCTTTATTTGGTTCTGTTGTTGCTGTTGTTGTTTGGTTTTGAGTTGTTTTTTGATTTTGTTCTTTGATTTTGTTTTTTGGGTGTTTTTTTTTTTTTTAATCTGCCTCTCATAGGACATCCAGAATTAAAATATGAATTACCTTCTAACAACAACAAAAAAAAGCTAAAGGGCCTTCTGAAATATATGGAAACCTTCCCAATAAATTTAGTAAGGTGACAATTCCATCCTGCAAAAACCAGCATGTTTTCTAGTACTGGTCCATGGTTTTAGACACAGATGGATACATTTTTTTCACTATGTTTTAGACATATATATCTTTATTAAGGTCTCCATCTATGATCAACACACTATTTAAATTTAAAACAGTAATAGGCACTGTAGAGAGAGAGAGATATTAATTAACCATCCAAGAAATCCAACAAAACCCACCACTAAAATATTTGGAAGCACCTCTTAATACCACTTAATGTACTCTTAACAGATAAAACTGTGCATGTCATAGATTCCCTGCTCCACCTCCACTCAGTCCAGTTATTGCACATTTCTGACATAAAGCTTTCTCTGATGAGACAGGGAATCCTTTCTGTACTTGGACACCTGTGAGAGGCATCTCAGCTGTGAAACTGTGAAGCATCTCAGCATGGATATCAGAAAGTCCTACCTCTTAATCCTTGCCCTGCCACCATGTCACTGTTATACCCTTGCTAGTGGCCGAAGAGAGTTTTCCACAAGAGCACTGCAAGTAGGCAGGTGCAGGGTTTTGAACACGGAAAGACAACTTCAGTATGATTTTGTTTTCCCAGAACTCACAGCAATTGTACAAGCTGTAGAGCTCTTTATGGAAGACCTTTAATTTGCCCTGAAACACAAAAACTGCACTGTTACTTCACCAGCACATTGTGTTGCTTCGTGTTGGTGCCCAATTGCCACCATAATAAATTTATTTTCCAATTACAAACAATTACCTAGCACACTTTTTTTTTTTTTTTTAAAAGAAGATAAAAAGTTTGATTAATTTTATAACATTTCTTAAATTGTTTTTGTTTTGCTATAGGTTTCTGCACATTCCTCAGTTTTTCTCTCCCTATCTTTGTAGCTAGTCTATAACTTTTCAAACTTTTGTTTGTTCACTAATCTTTCCCAAAGAATGAGACGTACTGTTATTCAGTTTTCATTTTCCTATTCTGATCTCTTCCTTTCTGAGAAGTCAATCAGAAAGTAAGAAAGGGCACAGTGAAAACAGTATTGTCAGAAAAGGCACTGTATTTTAAGAATAGATTGGCATTTTTCCCATTAATTTAAAAGCTATCTAGTAATAACTTCAAAATTGAATCTAAATCTAATATCATGAAGCATTATCTTTCCAGTAGTTTTCTTAACCAGTCTTTTTCTTTAGTAGTTTCAAACTGGAGATCATTTTCAGGTATGGTAAACCTATATAGCAATACCCTTCTGCAGAAAAGAAGCAAGTAAGAGCCACATGGATTCTGTCTAATCACATTTCCAAAATTTTTTCGAACAGCGTTTTTTTCCACCAGCTGTGCTGCCTTAAGAACATATTCAAGAAGAACCTTTTACTATAAGGTTTTTACTATGATGTTAATTTTGGGGGTAATTTTGGTTTTCCCCTCTTTTCTTTTTCTCATTGTGTTCCTGGTAAACTCGAGGTGGGAAGGCTTTTTAAACTAGTATGTCACAGCAATTGTCTTGCTCCTATTATTTTATTTACTGAGCATCTTCATAAAATCAAACACCCAGAATTTAATCACAAATATTTTTCCTTTGTTTGAAAAAAAAAAATAAAATAAAAAGGAGTTGATTTTCTAAACTAAACTGACACACTCAACTTTTGTTGAGATAATGTAAGCGAAGCTCTGGAAATTCTGATACTTTGATCCCTCAGGTTGAATCATCAGATTTCTGGTTTTTTAAGTGCTTTGCTCAGTCCTGGTAATGAAAGGCAATGCTTTTTAATGACTGAGTAATAGGAATGACATTCAGAAAGCTTCAACTGAGTAGCCTTGGCAATGTAACTTTGGCTCAGTTAACTGCAGAGCTTTAGACCTTTACTGATTAAAAGCTGATCTTCTCATGAAATCTTTAGGATATATGCAAACTATTCAAGCTGCATTGTATTGTAATGCAAATGTAGCTTAGTTAATTATAATGGAAACTATGTTTTATTAAACTGCTACATAGTTTTCTCATTTTGCAAAGCAAATGCAAAATAAATGTTTTGTCATGATTCTCTCCTTTTCCATTTCTTCTAAATCCACTGCTATAAGCCAATCTGTCAGAATGTAGTTTATTTATATGTTTGTTCAAGCAATGGCACAAGAGAGAAATGTTAATGCTTTGCACTCCTTGCTCCATTTCAACTGCAGTTCTCAACCTCTTTATTAGAGGTTGCAACCCTACTAAATAATTTTCAAATGTTTTCAAATGAGGTTTGCTTGAGAAGCAAGATACCCCTTCTCTTCCACATGTGGAAGTTCTTTTGGTATTTATTTTCTCTGCCCATTCATTTGAAATTTCTGACGTGGAGACAATTAGCTGCTGAAATTGTCACTGCTTAA
This sequence comes from Sinosuthora webbiana, assembly GCA_013397395.1. Lineage (NCBI taxonomy): Eukaryota > Metazoa > Chordata > Aves > Passeriformes > Sylviidae > Sinosuthora > Sinosuthora webbiana. The sequence continues at coordinate 487,981 of VXBN01011021.1, read as the reverse complement.
AGCTTCTGAATTTTATCCCCTCTTCTGTTCAAGTGGGCATGTTTTTATACAGCCTTAAATGCCACACTGAACCAATCTGAAGTCTCAGATGCAACTTATTTGTTCTTCCAGGCAGCTCTTTTCCACCAGTGGCAGAGAGCCAGAAGGGTGCATGGTTGCAACACCTTTCCCAGGACTGTTTCTAAAGACTGTTCTGAGACCATTCTGGCAGGACTGCTGGCCCATAGGGGACCCACCACACTGGAGCAGTCCATTCCCAAAGAACAGGACACCTAGAAATGATCCATGCTAGAGAACTTCTTGAAGCACTGCAGTCTGTGGGGAGAACCCACAGTGATGAAGGTTTGTCTCCTATAGCTGGAACCCTATATGAAGTAAGGACAATATGAGAGGAGGAAGGAGTAGAGAGGAGAAGAGTTGTCAACAGACCACAGTCCCCATTCCCCACTCCCATGTGACACCTGGGGAGTGAAGGGGTGGTGGAAGAGTTGGGACTGAAGTTGAGCCTGGGAAGACTAAGGCGGGGTGTGGGGGGAAAGTGACTATGTGTAATTTCTCTTTATCCTTGTTTGTAACTAACTGGCAATTAATTAAATTGCTAATCCCCAAGGTGAGTCACCCATGAGAGTGATTGGTAAGTGACATCCTTGTCCTTATCTCAACCCAGGAGTTTTTTCATCTTATTATCTCCTTGTATTCTGCTGAGGATGGGAAACAAGTGGTAAGCTTGGTAGGCAAATGACAGCCAGCCAAGGTCAACCCATCACAGGCAGAGAGATGAGTGAAGGGTGTGTGGAGGGATCCTGCTCTACCTGAGATGCATGGGACTCATTTTCTCCTTTCTGCTCTGAGCTGTACCTGCTAATGGCGGGTATTTCAAAGCTTAGCGAGCTTGCTGTTTGTTACTTTGGGCAACAAATTTAAAAATATAGGACCCAAGCAAATTGGTCCAACATAAAAATAGGAAAATCCATCAAACCAACTGGTAAACATCAGCTATTCTTAATTAGAGTTCTTTATTTTTCTTTTTTATGTGACTTTCTTTATACATCTTTGAATGTCCCATAACACTATAAGAAACATTTCCCTCCTCAGCTGCACTGGAAAGGACAAATTCCTTTAAGGTGGCAAAAGCACATCAAAGGTCAGCTCTATCCTGAGAGACTGGGTGACTTGGTGCCTTGTGCCCTGCAGAGAGACAGTATAAGCTCAGATATGCTAAGCATTTCATGTCCTTGAAAGAAGAGTAAGGGTCCTCCCTGTGTTATGACAAGTATTTTTGGAAAAGAAATACAGTTAAAATAACCTTTAATTTTGTGAGAGGCATCTGCACTTAAATTTTCCAAGGAATTTGGCAGAAGCCACAGATCCAACCTGTCTCACATGCTGGTCTGCATGATGGAAAGGATGCAGGCTGGCCCAACCAAGGAGGTGTGCTGCATTCCTACTTAATGTGTGTTACCGTTGCCAAGTAACATAAATTCAGCACCGCAGTCAAATACTGCCATAAGTCAACAGCTACCCTCCAGCTAGGCATCAATCTTGAAATGAGTTGCTAAGATGCAAACATAACCTTTTCATCATTTCTCTGCAATGGAATATTGTTTTTTGTCCCTCCTGTTTTCCTCTACGTCTTTCTCTTTCCACCAAGGTATGGGCTTTTTTCACAAAAGAATGTGACAAAAATATTTGCTATCTGTCAGCAGTTTTTAACACTAAGAGGTCTGTCATCAATTCTTTAACACTAAGTCAACAATTATTACACTCAGTTCAAAGTTTTGGCATGTTGCTTCCTAACCAGCTGGTTGAACCTGGAGGCAGGACTTCCAAGGATTTCCTTCCTTCTCCAGTCAACCAAACTGGCCGGGCTTACATGATACAAGGCTGTGCAAGTTTTAAGTCTGAGATGTTCAGCAAGAAATGGTGGAAATTGGTAGCCAAATGGAAGCACAGAATTAATCCCTTGTTTTGCTTTGCCTGTGTGTGCAGCTTTTGCTTTTTCTATCAAGCTGCCTTTATCTTAACCCACAAGTTTTCCTACCTTTTACACTTCCCATTCTCTCTCTGATCCCACTGGTGGGGAAGTGAGCAAGCAGTTTGTGGGGTTTGGCTGCTGGGTGGGGTTAACCCACAACACACCCTTTTGGATTTGATCAACAAAGGACTTACATGTACGGAATCTCAAAAAACACAAAGTTAGTTCAGCTTCAGTGGAAAGGTAAAGACATGTTTATGCACCTCTGTGAAAGTTATGCATGGTTTGTTAAATTCTCTGAGAGCTTTATGTGGTGGCACTACATGAGTAAAGGCCACAGGAGCCATCTTACCTCTACTGAAGTCAAGGATGTAAACAGTTTCCACTGCAGAGCAATAAATGCCAGGATGGCTTGAGCCAGGATATCCAGAGACTGGGGTTATCTGATCCCAAGGAAGGACTGCAGGTTTAGGTTTATTTATGTTTAACACATACTTTAGTTAATTAATTTTAATGGATTCAGGTTCAGTCCCCATTCAACTTCAACTAACTAAAATGGAAATATTACAGGTCTTTTGACTATTTTTAAACTTCACAAGTAACAAGAGTTTTGCAACTGAAAATGTACTTAAGAAATCCATAGAAAAACTAAGGAACCTGATACAATATATTTTCGTATTTGCTCAGTTGTTTTATCCCTCAAAAAGACTCATAATACTAAATGCCAGCAACATGTGCTTACATAGCTGGACTAGACAGCATAATTTTTGCTAGCTGATATAGCCAAGTTGGATCCTTTCCACAGTGGCTTCAGAGACTTAGTGTCGCTTCTTACTTATTGAGATTTGGTTCATCTGCAATGCATTGGCTGGATTCTTTTTCAGAGCACCGAGGTCTCTGTATAAAGAAATCTTGAAGTTGGAAGAAAGAAATTTCAGTTCTTTAACTGTACTTTCAAGGTCAGCCCTGTTTAACATTGATTCTGTGATGCCATTATGTTTGTTTTATGAGCAGACAATGTCTCTATACATTTATGTGTGTGTTAGACAAGACTTTGTGCTACCATTGACCAAATTTTAGAGTAGGACTACTATCTGTGACCATTATATACATGTGATGAAATGCATATGTTCATGCAGTTTTTGCTCTTTATCTTTTTTTTTTTTTTTCAATGACATTTATAAAGCTTCAGGAGAAGAAACAACCTGATGGTTACAGCTGACCTTTTAACAAAATACCATGAGGTTCCTCATAGCACTGTTCACATCAGAGAGTCTTTGTTGTTGTCTTAGCAGACTTCATCACTTATTCCTTCAGTGGTATCCTATGCTCATTTCTGTTTCAGGATGTGTACTTCAAGTCACTTCATGTTGCAGTCAGGTGTTTTATAACATGTCATGAATCCATGGGCTCAAAATGTTGCTTAAAAATACTTTAATTTAAATGCTACTTTGGCACCTTCAGTCACAGAGAGCTGGATGTGTGCAAGACACGAAGATTCTGTAACTTCATGAGCACCAGCTACAGAAAGTACTGGAAGTCATGGAAGACCCACAAAGGAGAATGCTTTTTTATCTGCTGGGATCATTTTCTGTTTTACTGAGCAACAAGAGGCCACCCAACATCTACAGAGATGAGTACACACAGAAGCTACCAAAATGTATGGTACAGCCACCAAACTGCATGAACAATTTATTGTACATGGTGGTTTCTCCCCTGCCAAAGACAGAAGGGAATATAGGAGAACAGTGTGGTGAATACAGTATGGTATTTAAGGAGACATACCTATCATGCCTTAAAAATTGTATGAAAGATTGCATTAATTTTAACTTTGAAACATAAAGGGAAAACAACTCCTTTTTATATAAAATGCACCATTTTTAATGCCCAGAGAACATTCTGTTCTGCCACAACACACTCATTTCTTTAGTCTTGAGGCAAAATGCTCAATCAGTAAAATCAGTCTTCCCTTTATCTTTGTTGATGGTAATGACCATTGTCACTATTCTTATACATCTCAAGTGTTCAGAATTTCAGCATTTGTTCAAAGTTTCAAGTCCTAATAGCACTGAGTCAATTATTTTGCAGGATAATGATTTGCAAACACTTAGAGTGACCAAATCAAGGAGAGGACACACGAAGCAATTTGCTGCACTTTTTGTAGTATTGACTATGAAATACAAAGAAGTGACAATGAAATACAAAGCTTGTGTTGCAGTATCCTTCTTGGAAATGGATTTAACTGAGAATATGTAGTTGAGGGAAGAAGATACTTAGGATTTGAAAGAAAGCACAGTAGTCTTCTCAGGATGATGTATTTGAGCGAGTTTTCACTGACTGGTTCCCGCACTTAACTATTGATTTTACTTTTTTAGTTAATCACTGTTATACCTCTAAGAACATTCTTGGGAAACAAGAGGTTTTGCCACACTCTCCCTTACTGCAGCTCAACTGTTGCTGTAACTTACACTGCAAGCACCATTTTATGAATTAACCAGGGGCTGAAGAGGTGTTTGCTTATATTTGCACAGAATGGAATTAAGGATAGCAATGTGGCTTTTTAATAACAGAAGGGGTCTGAGATGCTGCAGAGTGATCTTGATCCATACATGGTCCTTCCACTTCAAATCCCAGTGCTGTACACAAGATTTCTCCTACCCTTAAATGGCCAAGAGAGTAGATTAAGCAAAAAATTCCCCCCACACTGCACCTCAAGTCACAAATGGGTGGCCATGTGCTTTTCTATATCATCTCTATTGCATCTGTCACTCTAGCATAGCTGAAGAAAGCAGCTTTTAGTAGATGGCACTAAAGGAAAAAAAAATCAAACAAACAAGCAAAAACAAACAACAAACCCCCAAACAAACAAAAATGCAAATAAAACTAAACCAAAACCAAAAACAAACAGAAGTCAAACAAAACAAAACCAAAACAAACAAACAACAAAAACCAAACAAAAGGCAAACAAAACCAAAAACAAAACCAAAACAAACAAACAACAAAAACCAAACAAAAGGCAAACAAAACCAAAAACAAAACCAAAACAAACAAACAAAACAAAAAAACCCTCACAAATCCAAACTACCAATACCCACTTTCAAGCATAAGATAGCTTTGGGGTTTTTTGGTGTTTTTTGGGGGTTTTTTTGGTGTGTTTTTTTGTTTTTTTTGTTTGGTTGGTTGGTTTTTTTTAATGCATCTGAGATGTTCTATACCTATACACACACACACACACTTTCTTTCTGGTTTGAATTTGGTAGATATACTGTGGTCCAAAAAGAAAGCTCCATCCCCTTTGATTTTCTGCTTTAACTCCTTGCTGGACTGTAAGCTGAGGAGAATTTGATAACAACTTCAAAGCTGTGACTCACTGAACCCTGGATAAAGGGTTGGTCTTTGATCTCAACAGCCTTACCAAGGTTATCTCAGGTGAGCAACTCTCTCTTCCCCAGGCACGTGGGACCCAGCAAGCAGGTTGTTCAGCATCACATCAACCTGCAAGTTCCTGAACTCACCTCTTAAAGAGCTAGGCAGCATCCTATGTGCTATGTTGGTAGTATATATCCAGCTTTGCTGCCTAAACAGCCCTCGCTTTCACTTTTCTTTTCATCACAGTCTAGACCTGCAGAAGCCTCCTCAGGCAATTCACCTGACAGCTCTGCTACAATATAGGGTGGTGCTGGATGGGGCTTTGAGCAACCTGGTCCAGTGAAAGGTGTCCCTGCCCATGGCAGCTGCTTGGAACTAGATAGTCTTTAAGGTCCCTTCCAACCCAAACCATTCTGTGATTCTCTGAATATTCCTCCTGGCCCAGAGGCTCTTGGCACATCTCCACATATTCTCAGCTGAATTTTTCTCCAGCTGCTCTCTCCTGACTGGCTCCTCCAGCAACCTTCTGGGAACATTCTCCCTAAGGGGACTTGTGCCCCTGTGACTCATGGAACAAGACACAAGACCACTGCAATATAGTAATAACACTGTCAAAGTTCAACATCTGGCTTGCCCCTACTGGGACAGTGCTGCCACATTCAGACTTGAATCTGTTGAGGTGCTGCACTAGACCTGTCTGAAACCAACATGGGACAAAAGCTTTGAATCATTTCATTTACTTTTTACAAGCCATGCTACCCGTTAAGATTTCCACATGACCACTTTACTGAGCAATTTCAATCAAAGGAGTGTTTTCATTAACAAGTTTGATGAGTTGATTTGTGTTGGGCTCCAATCATTAGAATCCAATCTGCACACAATATAACATGCTAGACATGTATTTCCTCTAGTGTCAGAGGTAAATGTTATTATCCTACTTTAAATATTTGGGTTTTAACTCTTTGCACAGTACTGATCATGGGAAGATCTCTTCAATATAGATAATTTTGTACAACCTTCTCTGAGCTCTGTGTGTGTTTTGAGCTTCAGGACACCAAGAGACCAAGAGCTGCAGGTATCTTGAGAGACAAAAAAAGCCATCTTTTACAGCAAACTAATCATATTAAACTAAATGTACATCAAGGTGTTCTTTTTTGATGGATAGGTCACTTCCAGAGTGTCTCTTGGTGCTCAGCTGTGTAACAGTGTTTTTTTCACAAGTGCACACCCACTAGTCACGATTAGTAGATCTCTCACTGACAAGAGATAGATCTTACATCCTTGATCCCTTTTAACCACAGTCTTCCCTCAAGACCACCTGAAAGACTTTGTCTGTTCAAGGTCTACCATGTGAACAGCAGGTCAAGAGAGTTATTTCTGCCCCTCTTGCCCTAGTGAAACCCAGCTGGAGTGCTGCATCCAGCTCTGGAGCCCCAAACATAGGAAGGATGTGGACCTGTAGGAGTGAGCCCAGAGGAGGGTCAGGAATGTGAGCAGAGGTCTGGAGCACCTCTCCTACAGGGACTGCCTGAGAGAGTTGGAATTGTTCAGTCTGGAGAAGAGACTTTATGGCATCTTTCCAGTATCTGAAGGGGTCCTTCAAGAAAGCTAGAGAAGGACTTTTGACATGTAGTGATAGGACAAGGGGGAATGGCTTCAAACTGACAGAGGGCAGGTTTAGATTAGATGTTAGGAAAAAGTTCTTTACTGTGAGGGTGGTGAGTCACTGGAACAGGTTTTTCTGTGAAGCTGGGGTGCCCCATCCCTTGCAGCGACAAAAGTCAGGCTGGACAGGGCTTTGAACCATCTGGTCTGGTGGAGGTTGTCCCTGTCCATGACAGGGATGCTGGAATTAAATTGCCTTTAAGGTTTCTTCCAACCCAAATCGTTCTGTGATTCTGTGATTCTATGTTTGTCTGATCAAACAGCATGTGGGAAGGTCCAGATGTAGCTACCCAAGAAAGCAGCCGGATTACAGCTTCTGTCTACATATATTTAATCAAATCTTCAAACACTGCATCCTGTACTTTCCCATTAGTTAAAATGCTTCATTTCATTAGGCACACAGTTGAGCCTCAGTCATCACCAGCAGTATGTGTTCACCTTAAACCATGTGTCTTCAATTGCTGTGTTTGGCTGCTTCCAGCCTCCATATCCCCTGTGCACAATACTGCAGGCATCTCACACAGAACTCTCATTTTTCTGACAAGGTCTCAGTCGTTAGCCTGTTATCTGCCTGCTCACCAGTTGCACTCCTGACAGTCACGCTCCATTACCTCATCCATATTGCTGTAATAATTAGCCTTCCTGTTTACAGGCATGCACAGCATTGCTACAGCATGTACACATCTCAAGAAAAAATCGAGGCAAGTAAAACCAGAACATATCAAAACCTAATGCAGAAGCAAGAACACAATAATCATTTGACCTCTTGTATTGGATAATGAACCTCTATAAGCAAAGATAACAAGTCTGCCTTTACTTTGTGCTGCACATTCACAACATGAAAGGAAACACATTTATTATTTTATATTTATAAATATATATATAAATAATTTATTTATTATTTTAAGTTATTGTTATTTATTTTATTTATAAAAATATATGCTTTTACATGAGTTGAATTTTCTCTTTGTTTTCTTCAGTGTGTTCTAAGAGCTGTATATCAGAACACAGAACTTGAAGGAGCATCCTGAAGGATCATTGTATCCAGTCCCCTCCTCTTGCAGGCACAGCCTCATGCTATTCCTTTAACAAAGTATTATTCAGCTCAGTCTTAGACAAGGATTTTTACCCCCGCCTACTGTCAGAAAGCTAGTTCAGAACCTCATGCTCCTGATGGCTGGGAATCCAATTTGCATCTCCACATTATTTATGGTTTTTAATAACCATTTGTTCATATGCCTCTGTTGTCACTTCTCTCAGATTTGTCCTTCTCCTTGGGAACTAACACTCTTGAATATTGACATGCTAATGTTCCACTGAGTTTTTATTTTGTTTGGCTAAAAAAACAATGTCCTTTTATGACATTGTTTAAGAAACAACGTCCTTTATGTCCTCTACATTGGCATCAGGCTCCTCGTTCCACTCATCACCCCTTCTGTGACTGTCCCAGTATGACTTCATCTTTCCAGAGGAAAGATTGCAAGTTTACACATTTGTCCTGATAATATCTTAAAGCGTCTTGTCACATGATCCAAACTCCTTCCCTGTCTTTGTTGAAAAGCTGTCCCTGGATTACTTATCTCTATTCCTCTATTTTTTTTTTCCAGCTAACTTCACCTTTTTCAAGCCGCCATACCACAACTGAACAATTTCAATATTCCCCATGAAATCCCGGCTTTCAGAGGCCATTAGCAAAACCCTGCTGAACTTACAGAAAGGAAACAATTTTACATTCTGAATTCTGATCAGTGGCTTCAGCTTCCTCCCGCCACCCAGACCATGACACACAAAGAATAACCTTCTGTAATCATGCACAAAACTCCAGCAAGTTCAGCACACAAACATTAATTCATCCTTGCACCCCATTCACCTCCCTCAGCTCTTACATGTTTGAAAGACTTCTTCAAATCAGTTCACCTTCAGTTGGTGAAAAAAACCCGCACTACAAAATAGATGAAAGCTTCAGTCAAGAAACACTGGAGGGTGTTTGAGCTTGTGCTTCTGCTCCACAGGAAAACACAATTAAAGCTGATCCATTTGCTTCTGGATTACAGTTCCATAAGAATCCCCTTGGAAATTTCATAGCAGAAACAGTGCCACAGAAAACATAAACCAGAATTTTCTTCCTCTGGCAAATTTCATTTGATGCAGATTCTCTACTCCCTGTGTCTTCAGAAATTACTTCAGTTTTCACATGCCCTTAATGATACTTGAATAAAACCAGTAATTTGGCTTTCAAGCAAACAGTCTGTGTGGGCTGTTAGACTGCAGCAAATTGGCCTTTCTAAAAACCCCAACACACACAGTGGGTTTTATCACCAATTAAATACAGTACTTGAGCCATGACTGGACATTTAGCTTGGAAAAATAGTACCTTTGCCAGCACTGTGAGAAGAAATAAATAGGAGACCTCTAAAGATCTTTCAGATTTGTGCAGCAGTTTCCTACACTACTTACTAGAAATCGTGACAGACAGGGAAAGATTACAGGTCCATCTGGGTTAGACTTTTAGTTAAGGTCAAGAGTGCCCTTTTGAAGTGAACCTCCCAATTTTTCCCCCTTACCACATTTTGGTTCACATGGCTGAGCAGTCCTGTAGAACACAAACTGGATGTCTTTCAAATAAAACTTACCTGTAAAATGCTTTCCACAACTGTCCATAGGGCACTCCAGCCATTGACAGATGTGGACCCTATAGGACAAGACTAATCCAAACCATATCCCCCTGAAATGTGTGTCTCTTGCCTGATGAGTCTGCAGGGTCAGCTCTTTTCCTCTGCAGATCCACCACTACTATTCCACTGTATTACTGATGCAGGTGGACCGTCCTGGTCAGCCCAGATGCCCTGCTCCTCAAGCTCTTCCTTCTCCTGCTTCCTCCATCTTAGCTTCATTGCTGCAAACTTTCAGAAATTTCAGGGCTGGAATTCAGCTATGCCTCAAAACGTTTGGGTTTTTCTTCAAACGCATCTGTGCCTGTTAAGGCAGCAAAACAGAACTAAAAGTACTGTATGTATTTACCCACTTGCCAGAAATGTGGCACTTCTGCTGGATGTAATGTGAAGCAGACCCTTCTGAAGTTTGAGCAATTCTCCTTGCACACCTGGAAAAGGAATGAACAGAAAGCAATAAACCAGAAACAGCCCTCAATCTGTTTGGCTAGAAAGAATCATGATACACAGCAAAGTTGGAGATGCATAAGCCTGCTCATCTTCTGGCCCCAGCTGAAAAATATGTGGCCATGCAGTGCTTAAGATCAGCCTGAAGCCTTCAAATGCTGAAAGACTGTGTGTACTTAAGTCAACCAAGTCCCTTATGGACTTTTCTGAGCACCCATTTGGCTTGTACTGTGTTAATTTTTTTACCACAAGGCTCAGAGGGATGAATGTACCTTCTGGCAGGTGTAACACCACAGCAGGGACACTTCTACCAGAGCTCAGTGAGCAGCAGTTTCTGGGGTAAAGCACTGCAGCAGCTTAGAAGTATACAGCAAAAAGCAACAGCTGGGCACAAGCCTGATAATCCTTACAAGAAAGACTCAGAAAGACAGCATTATAAGGCACTTTTAATACCACCAATATGTCAAACTCAAAGCAGAAGGGCTTATTCATTTAAGCAAGGGAATACAAATATAACCACATATAAGCAGCTCACCCATCCCATCCTGTCAGACACAGAGAAACTAGAGCTACATGCATCTATCCCCTGCCAAGAACAGTCTCCAAGGAGAGATTACCATGTGCTATCATCCTGAAATGCATTAATTTGATCAAGGGAAGTTATTAATAGTGGCCAACTTCTTTAGCAAATTTCAACCTAATTTACTGCCAGTATATTATCTACAAACATCTAATAAATCCCAAACTACTGATGGCTCTGTAACTCTTGATAACATTAGAGTTGCAGGCAAAGTCTTGAGGGTATGAACAGCCCTTTTGTCTCATTCTGACCTCTCTTGGTGACACTCCTCCCTCTCAGCCCTCCATGAATACCACTGCTATAAGTGCATTTGCTAATACATCTTTGCAAGATTACTCACACAGTAGGGCCATGTGTCCCTTTGTGTGGCATGTGACCACCTTTCTTAAAATAGCTCCATTAAGAATAAATTAACAAATATATTTACAGAACATTGAAAATGTTTTGTAAAGGAAATGCAAAGGAAAATATGACAAGTAAAATTCAGGGTGCTGGGCCAAATCAAATACCATCCAGCTGAAAATCAGTATCTAAAAATAATGTTTAAAAATAAGACTCTTTCACATCTCAGAACCCACTGTATAAGGACAAGGGAGAGAGGAAAGCTTTCCACAAGTGAAATTTGAATGTCAGTCTGAGAAATCTGTAGAAAACTGGATACTTCTACTTTCCCTGTTCAGCCTGAGCAACCTGGGAACAGTCTAACTATCCAAGTAGTGCTGCCAAACATTGAGAATTAATTCCTTTTAAAATGTCATCCTAAATTCAACACACCTAATTTGAAAAGCACCCATCAGTTCTGAAAAATCTTGGTTTTCATCTGAGAACCTAGCAATAGTAAGACATAGGGGACACAAGGAAAGTTAACATCTGGATGGCAGAATCATTAATTCAGTGATTTATTTTATGGATGCCTAACCTTTTTTCTACTGATATGACATGAGGGTTGCCACGTGCAATTCCAGGACTGGTGAGACTCCAGCAGGGACACCACGTAATGTTACTTAAAAGATGGCTCAGTAAAGGTGGTAAATTTGTATTTATTTGGAATAAAAGGCAGGATGTCTGCCAGAGTCTGCACATGAGATCTGTGAAAAAGCAAAGATTTCTACAAAGTCTGCAGTAGGATGAACTCCAAGAAAACATATAGCTTAGGATAAAATTATCAAGTACCGTAAGTGGTGAAACAGATGAACACATTAAAAGACTTTTTGGGAATCTAAGCTCAGCTGGGAGCTGTATTTAATTCCCTTCCATAATTTATATATAGCCAATGTTCTTCACAATTCTGCTGCTGTAATTAGTGCATGCTATCGGGGAAAAAATTACTGAAGGTAAGTCTTCATGAGAAGACATTTCTAAACGTCTGAGTATCAAAGCAATAGGGAAAGAAACAAGGGGACTCTTCCCATGCTGACTCTGCAACCTCAGCACAGAGGTAGCCAAGTGCCCATGGACAGCTGGGAATAACTGTCCTCAGTGTGTCACTTAGCTTTCTTTTCCACCACCACCCTCCCCTCTTGTTTTTCTTAGGTTGTTCCTATCAGTAGGCCCGAAGGATATATCTGTCAGCCTGTCCAGAAGGTGAGAAAATAAGCTCACCTCTGAACTGCCAGCCAGCAGGATTACAGTAGCCAGAAAAGGGTCTTTAAGTGGAAAGAGGAGAAACATTCCATGAAAGAGATGTCTCCAAATTAATAATGTCTGCACTAAAAAGCATAAAAGAAAGAAAATTATCTTAAACCAGAACTAGTGTCCTAGGGAAAGAGTAACAGTCTTTGTTTTAACAATTCCATGCAATCACAGAATTGCAGAATATTCTGAGCTGGAAGGCAGCTGTAAGGATCATCAATATCCGACTTCTGGCCCAGCACAGAACAGCCCAGAAAGTCACACCATGTGCCTGAGAGTGTTGTCCAAATGTTTCTTGAACTCTTTCAGGCTCGGCGCTGTGACCACTTCCCTGGGGAGCCTGTTCAGTGCCCAGCCACCCTCTGGGTCAAAAATCTTTTCCTGCTATCCAGCCTAAAACTCCCCTGACTCAGTTTCGGGCCATTCCCTTGGTTCCTGTTGCTGGTCCTGAGGATGAAGAGATAGGTGCCTGCCTATCCACTTCCCCTCATGAGGAAGCTGATGACTACAATGAGGTCTCCCCCCAGTCTCCTCTTCCCAGGGCTGAACAGACCAAGTTCCTTGTATGACTTCCCCTCAAGGCCCTTCATCCTTCACTGCAGCTTCTGCTAAACCATTCCCAACTGGATAAGGAACAGGCAAAGATGACTGAAGAAAAATTTCTTTTCCTGCATCCTTATTTCCTTTCTTGTCCAACCTCAAAGCCAATACACGGAGTGCAGAGATCTGCAGAGCCTCCACCAGCCTGGGCCCCTACTGCCCTGGGGATGAGGAAGGAACAGGTTCACACCACTGCCCTCTTCCTTTGCCTTCCCTTTGGCAGTGAGAGAGCAGTGATGCTGTCTTGCTCTGAGAGGCTCCCAAAGCGAGTGCCAGTCAGCACTGCTGTTCCTATGGGGCCCATCCTGCAGGCTCTGAGTGTCCATAAGTTGTACAAACCAATACTCAGGGAAGAGTATGTCATCCAAGAAGAGTCCTTTTCCTATGGCATTCAGTGCATTGACATGCACACCAAATTTTACAAATAATTCAGGTTTACAGAAGATGAAACCACTCACCCAAGGCAAAATGCCACCAATCCCATACCTAAGCTTTGGGTCAGGAAGTGAAAAGAAGTAGTTTTTCAGGGATCAACAATCAGATTTTCCATGTTGGATTCATTATTTTTTAAACTGCTTTTGAGGAGAGCTCTTCAAACTATGTATCTCAGTCTTTGTCACAAGCCCTTGTAATGCACATGACAAGAGAGTATTTGCTCTTCCTCTTCAAAGTGTTATTAACAATGAAATAAAATCTACAAAGATTTAGTGTGCCAAACACAACATACTCCTAGAACAGAGTTGTATAAAAGTCTAAAATTTAAACATGATATTACCTTGGGCAATACTCGCAACTAAGATATTTTATAGAGAGCTATGCTTATGTTCTCTGCATTCAAGAATAAATTACTTTAGCAGAAGTTACATGAACACAGATATACATGGAGGTATACAACTCACTTGTTCATATCCTGCATAATCACTCATTCCCATCTCATAACCAAGTTCACAAACTTAATAAACCAAAAGAAAAAAGTAGTACAATTTTGCAGACAGCCAACAATGTACTCCATCTAGGGTTCATTTGCACTGGAAGTGGTGGTCATTCCACAATGAAGCTATATTAAGAGAAGTATAAAATGTTATTGCTTCAGGCTTGTCTTCACTGCTGTATCAACATCAGGAACAATCCTGTCATTACTGCCTCAGGAATACCAACTCTTGCCCACACACAGAGATCTCAAATCTCCATTTAAACCATATCACAAATCCTTCAGACAGGCAGAGGAAAAGCAAACTGATAAACTTGCAGGACTAGAGCCACAGGCCATGGCTTGTCTTGGACTAATTAATCAACTGTTAATACAAGTATTCTGTCTTGCAAATGTTCCTTCAGCATGTAGCCATTCTTTCTCAAGTGAGAGTACATTAATGCAGAACCAGGTCCTGAGCACTGCAGTCAGGCAAGCCATTTTCTATGTATCACCAAATGTAGGGACTACAAGAACAGCTCATCTTGAATGAGATGGAAAACCATCATAAAGTACCTGCTCCTACTCCATGCTCTGTAAATGCACCCAACTAAAACACAGATAACCAGTTTGTTATGCTTCCTGCTAGAAGAACATTTTTAAGCTAATAAAGAAGACTTAAAGACAAATCTTTATGCTTTCAGCAGCAAGGGAAGAAAAGTCAATATATGCAAATGCAGGGTTTAAATCTGTCATATTAATTCAAGCCTTTAAATATCAATCCACTTCAGTGTTTTAGTAGTACAATTGTCTTCTTTATCCTCAAATTGCTATTTATGAGTCAGTATGTTACCAAGGGATACCATCCTAAGGAATCTGTTTCAAGGAGGTAAATGTGTTGCTGGATTCTAATCTTGATGTGTTTCTGTGAGACTGCATTCATGCACGGCAGGAATAGCTGGTTTGTACTCCTCTGACAGTTTCATCTGCTTGCCTAAAGGTAGGATAACCCCTGTAGCAGATTAAAAGTGATAAAGATTGATGCAAAGATGTTATAAGGGCAAAGAAAACTTCGTGCAGGTATGATCTACTTTTACCACCCATCAGAGACCCAGGAAAGAGGGGCAGAAGGCGGAGCCCACATCTGCAATAGCGAGGAATGTGACCCGTGGGGGTGGGCCTGTAGAGTGAAGCACTTGATGCTGAGGACCTGATTTCCCAACTCTACTGTGTTTGAGTTTACTTTCAGACTATTCCTAGTCTGTCCTCCTGTCCAGGGTGCCCATTTGCAGCTGAAGTGCTGCACTTCAGCACATATTCAAGCTTCATTTCTTCTTGAAACAGCTCAGCTCATGAGCTTTAAGGCCACCCCATGGGACAAAACTAGGTGCAGGAAGTGAGAGAAACTAGGAGGTTCACTTAAAACTTCACTCTGATCCAAACAAAAACATTAATCTAAGTGGACCCTTAATACTTAATTGATGCTAGCAAAATGCAGCTTCATTCCATAATAGACAGGGTGCCAGGGAGAAAGGGTACAGGAGAGAGAGGCTGGAATAGAGGAATCCACTCAGAAGTCTGGCCAACTTGAAAATATTTCTGCCAAGAACTGAAGAACTAATCAAACAGGTCATAATGGAATCACATATCTTTTCTTCTGCTGAGCTGCCCAACTTTTTTTCCTTGTCATTTATTGCATTGACTACTGGTTTTGCTTTTTATAGAGAAATCATACCCGATATCAAGCATTTGAAGACTGTTGGGATACAGCTCGAAGGAAATAACATTACTTTCAATAATCACTCTAGAGGAAAGGGGCATCTAATTCTCCATCAGAAAGAAGAGCTTCTAAATTAAAAGATGACATTGGAACCAGAGCAAAAGGACACAAAATGGCAATGAGTAAACAGTCTGGAAAAAAACAAGAGATTTATAATCATTGGAGAACTGGAAATGTGGAAATAATTTAAAGCAAAATCCAGGACACATTTTTAAGGTGAAATCAAATAATTTTCTAGAGGAAACTGGCAGACATCATCGTCTACAATGCTGGACTACCATCATAAAGTCCCTCTTAGTTCCATAAGAACTACATCAAAACCCAAAAGGACATGAGGAACAGCTCACCCCCACACAAAAGGAAGTGATCTTTCTGCTCTCAAAGTGGAAGAGTGGTGGGTTTGCATCTTGTCTGGATGAGTGCTATGGACACTCAAAGCACAGCATTAGACAGAACTCTTCACATCTCAGAAGTCATTGCCTGCCCCCTTCTTTGGCATACAGATAGATGTTCATGGGCTTAGTTCCAATTTTAGATATAGATCTCTTGCTACAGAATTTATTGCTCCAGCTTGCCAAGAAGCAGATTACTGTCTTTGGGAATAACACTACTATCTTGGGAACATGTAAATGCCTTTCCTTGTAAACTGTAAACTGCCACGTATCTGTTAAGATTTAGACCAGACCTGCAGCAATGTCAGTACCTACCAGATCAATGATCTGCACTATCTCACAGGGCTTTCAAGCAATACTGCCTGAAGATTCACTTGGCTCCAGTGTCGTACTTGCTTTCAAATGCCCACAGTCTCAGATTTTACCTGTACAGAAAACTACCAACTACTACTTATGGATATATAAAAATCCCCAGCCCTTCACTAATGATTTGTTACCATGTTCCTATGGAAATGGAAAGAGATCTGTCCTTGTGCTAGGAATTAAAGAGATGCACTGGACTGTTGTTATGGAAATGTTTTGCATTTTTTGTAAATGCCAATTATATGAAAACAAAAACCAGGCTGAAAAAGTATAAAGGTATTTTTTGCACAGTAATATTTTAAAGGGATATATTGACAGTCCCTCTGAGATAATGGACAAAAGAAAAAAAAAAGCAAATCAGTAATAGCTAATTGCTAGGTTAGGTCTGAAGTAAACATCAAAAAGAAATCAAAACACAAAAAGCATCAGCTAAACCATCATAAGTTCTACTCTTGCTATCTTCCTTTTCAAAACATTGCTCTTTATTAACTTGGTTTAATTCAGTTGTCACATACACACACACACTCTGGCACACAGAACCATGATTTCTGTGCTTTGGTCAAGATAGAAAATTGTGAACAATATGTTAATATTACTTATATTTTGTTTCATACAAAATCAAACAGTTTCACTAGAGACACTAGTTTTGTGTCGCAATAGGACACGAAATAAAGATGCTTGACTCCAGTCAGAAGGCAGTAGAAACCAGAAGGTTTTATTTACAATTCATTCAGCCCTTTTATAACATGTTGCGCTAAAAGGCACGTTATTGGTCCATAGGACTGACACCTCTCCCACTGGCTAACTAACAGAAATAGCAAACAACACCTGTTGTTATGGGAAAGGAATATTGTTTACACAAGGTTGTTTTGGGAAAAAGAAAAATTGTTGAAAAGTTTCCCTTGAGAAGAGCTAGCTCTTCTCAAGCTCAGAAAATACTGAGTCCACAGTCTCACACTGTTTTCCAGGGGCACACTCGTGCAGGCTGTGAAGAATGCACTTTTGACAAATTGTATTGCAGTGCTTTTATTTAAAAAGAGGCATAGTTTTGCTTTCATTTTTATTTTTGCTTATAGATAAAACTATTCATTGACTTCTGCACAAATTCTTTCAGCTAGACTGAAAGCACACATCTTTTAAAACCAAAAGGCTATTTGATCCAAATTTTCATCAAACTCCATATAGGCACACGCAGTGCCAATACACCAATACCACAGTCCTTGCCACCCCTTTGTAAGCACATCTTGCACCCATGGCAACCTCATGACTAAGTAATTAACTGCAGTAATACAATGTTACAGTCACTATTTTAGGGAAAAAGACTTTTTCAGGTCAAAATGTGGCAGGCAGCTTCAGAGTCGCATCAAAATTAAGTCAGTAATGAAAGAAATCATTACCACAACTATTTTGATCTCATTAATTACCATTACCAACCAACCTGATCTTTGTAACAATTTCTGTTATTATGCAGCTGCATATTGATGTTTGTCTCAGTTTTGGATTTCAGTATCCCCTTCTTTCAAAAGAATTAGAATCAATGCAAACCACACATTACCTGTGTAGGCTCATGCATTAATATTCTACCAGTAAGGTTTGCTTTTAACCACCTTTCCTCCCCACCCCCATCACTGCTTTTCATTTATCATTCAAAAAAACATGCTTTTGAGAAGCCATAGCATTTAATGGCATCATTATCAGCACAGCTTTCTTCTAGCATTAAAATTCATATTTACACTGGTAAATATTCAAGGGAGCATGCCAGGGTGAGAAAAGGATGTGTGCATATCTCTGTGTCTGTGTGTGAGAGTAAAACAAACCACATGTATGGGTGAGCACAGGCAAACTTCTCACAGTCCCTGCTTGAGGGGACAGCCAGACCTTCCCGGCCCCTTTGTCTGGTGATGTGCCTATTTCACTGCCTATTTTTGCCACATGATGGGGACTCTTTGCAAGTAGCTTCACGCAGCAGGAAATCTCAAAACAGCTTCAGAGGGAGCAGATGTTGGACCAGCAAAGAAGAGTATCTGTGATCAGGCAGAACTCTGCTTCTCCAGGTGCCAAATTCATGCCCCATGTGCTGCACCACATTACTCACAGGCCACTGAAAGGAGATTCTTCAAACCTGAGATCCACTTCTCCTCAGACAGCAGCACAAAAATACTGTGGCTCCCTGCAGTGCTCGCAGAACAAACTCTCATGTTTTATGGCACACATGCCTCTTCCTCCCCCACATTTTGGAGTTGCATAGTTTCAGACCATAACTGTAACATGTTGTAATAGATGCATCGTATAAATTCGCGTATTAAAGTTGTATGTGAAAAATTATACATTGAAATTAAAAACCTGGAGTCTTGGAGACAGTCCTAGGGCGTCTCCAAAATTCCAAAGTCCTCTTTGGTTTAGAGGTGCCACCATGACATTTGCAACATAAACAGTGGAGATAACGTTAAGATGGCTCATTGATCAAGGGTGGGCCACATTTTTGCAGCTACTCAAGAATCTGATATCGATCGCAATGGAAATCTAGCAGATGACTTCATCAAGTGCCCCAAAAGAAGATTCAGTGACTCTTTTTGGACTTCTTTTCAATTCTTCAGGAAATCCTTTCAAAACATCCCTCGAGGAGTGAAAGACATTGAAGCAGTCGTGCTTTTTGCCTCAGGACAGAAAAACCGTATAAATTCCTGCCCTGGGACTCCAAATTTGTGGGCAATACCAGAGGCCACCCTTGTTGCTGCCTGGTTGTCCACCCAACATTCGATTGATGTTGTCCTTATTTATTGTGGCGTTTCGAAATTGATTTTTGAAATTGCTAAATAAATCTTTGGATTTTGAATTGGCTCTTGATCATTTATTACAATGTGATTATTCTTCTGAGGAGCTGGAAAACACTATTTTTTGGGCTTTGTCTGAGTTTGGCTACTCAGTGCTGGATGCCGTAAGCCCACTAAAATGTTAAAGGTGGCAGTATGATCTACAGATAGTTTTAATGGCAAATCAGTCTTGTAATGCTTAAATAATGAAGTCTCATTTTCAATAGTGATATTGTAGCAGATTTGTTAAGGCCCTCCAGTGCTTTAACCCTTAGACATGTTCCTATCAGACATCTTTGAAATAAGGAGGCACAATAGTCTCATTAAAAATAATTGGAGCTGAGAATATAGCTACTTAGGAAAAATCTTCCAAGTACCTACTGTATCTTTAAGTATCTAAATACCTTTAAAATCTGGGCTGAAGGGAATACAAGTCATTAGCATTTCCTGCCAAGCACTAGTTTTATTTTTTAATTAAAGTGATGCTATTTCTGTTGATCCCCTTTGGTCCTTTCAGTGACCAAATGCCAGAAACAGCAAATTCTAAATTAGTGTTGTGAAGGTGCAATGGAACAGCACCAAAAAGTTGCTTAATGAAACCTTGCGCCCTCCCAATGCCCTTGGGACATGCAGCAATCAGGAAAGAAGGCAGAGAGGTCAGACTTTTCCTCCTATCTAATTACCCTGCCTGCCATAGCCCTGCAGTATTCTGGGGTGTTATTTAAACCCTAGGACACAATTCAGAGTTTTGGTGGTCTACTTGGGATGTCTGAAGTGGGACAGATTGCCTGGACTTCAGTGGTGTATGGTACCCAAGCATCTAATTATCAGCACTGATATGTGCCTTCAGGTTTTTGGATCAAATCGCAGATGGCTTGAGAAAGGTAGTTTACTTCTAATTCCCCTAAGTTCAATTAAACCAACATATACAGCCTTGACAAGGAAAAAGAAAATATTTTTCAGTGGGCATAATGGCATCTATTTCTAATGAACAACAAACACCATGCTACCAGAAAGTTTCAGTGGGCTAGCTTGTGACACCTCAGTGTTGGTAACACACCTTGTTCCCAGGACCATACCAGTTTCTAGAGGCCCATTTTGCTAGGTTAACCAAGAACTAGGCAAATAGTGCACAATGCTTGTATTATCTTATTTTAAAAGACCCTGAGTCCATATTCATCAAGAAAAATGAATTCTAATAGGCTGTTTGATGCTAATAGGTGAATCACATTGCTTAGAAAGGAAAGTTTTAATCTTTCTTTAAGAAAGAGCCAAGATCTCAGTCGGCAGCTTTGCTGCCCATGGTAGCTACTGTCCTGGGAGTGCAATGTACAGCCTCTCACAGTACTTCCAGCTATGCCACAATGACCTATAGGCACTGTAAATTTTTAGTGAGCTGGTCTTGGAAGAACATCAGCTTAGCTTCTCTCGCTATTGCCAAAGAGCCATCCCTCTCCTCCCTGCCCCTGACATCAAAGAACACTACCACTTTTCATAACCAAAGAGTTCAGCATCAAACACTTCTGTGTAGCTCAAAAACTCGGTGAATTCATGTACAGATGACATAAATGGCCACATAATTTTTTCTTCATAACAGTAAGCACCAACACACTGCTGTGATGGATAGGTGCACATATCCAGATTAAAGCTTTGTCACTTCAGAATTGTTGATCATCTAGTTGGTAAGGAATCAGTCCTCTGAGTCCTGCCTAAAAGCATTGTCTCCAATATTTTCACTGCTCTAGAAGCTTAACAAAAAGTTTTGGGACTGAACTCTTAAAATTAACCTCAGTCTTTTGAAATGGATTTGCTAATAAGTAGGCTCAGATTTGCTCTCTGAACTTCCCAATCAACTTAATCTTGCAGTGAGACATATTTAAAACTAACCTGGATATCTGTTCTTTCATTCCAGTTTTCTTACCTTTGATGTAAACATCTTTCCTCTGTTAGGTGATGAATTTTGCAGGCTCAACTTGCTGCAATCAGTAAAGTGTAAGCTGCAATACAAAACAAAGCAGAAATTCAATATATTCAGGGAAAAAGCAAATGCATAAAATGAACATATGTTTCCTTTCAGAGACTTAGCAGCTTACTTGACTACTTTTAAAAACAATGCACCCAAGACATCCCAGTGCACATAGCTTATGGCCTTCAGAGAGTCCAAATTCACACCTTGGGAAGGGATGTATAAACTAAACTACCTCCCATTTACAAGTGGCAGACTAACATATAGACAGATTAAGTATCCTTGTGCTGCACACTTGGGAGCTGAGAGTGCCACTCCTTACCCATCTGCACCCCTGCTCATACAGATTTCCTGCTGACCTACACATAAAAACCCCAAGTGTCTTCTTTTACCCTACTGATCTCCTGACTTGACCCCTTCCATGGCTAACACTCCTGCTTTATCAGTGCCAGGTATATCCACAGTGTTCCTGCCAAAGGCAAATTATTCCCAAAGCAACTTTTTCTCCAATACTTTACATTGAAATTTATGGCCTCATTGAGTGGAGATCTGCTGATTTGATTCAACTACTTTTTGTGTCTTCACAGTCAAGGCGTTCATGTATCAAGATGGAATTACCTCAAGAGACCTGTAAAACAGCCTATCAGATTTACTATTTTTGTGTTTTATGCTTCTTTGTTTAGTATTTTCTCAGCCTCAAACAATCGATTCCCTTTCTTGCCCGCATCCCAGTAAGGAAATCCAATCCTTACACTGTATTAAATGAGCACTTTAATATATCAATATTGCCTGAAATTGTTTTTATTTTACAATAACAAATCTTCTGGAAAAACTAAAATCTTGCCCAGCAGATTTATCATGTCTAGTAGTCTGTGCTAGAAACTACAAGCAGTGTTGAAGTGTATCAATGTCAAAATATAGCGATAAAAATTAAATACTATTATCTCCACTTAGATAAGAAGAGGGCAAGGCTAAAGAGCTCTGACATGCAGGGATTTTTTTTGTCATGCTGCTGCTGCTGAGTTCATACAAATTGTTATATTGATTGCACTGATGAATGTAGTGGTGCAAGTTCAGGGGAAACCCAAACTGAAAATCTTAAACATTCTTTCATTCTAACACTCTGATGTAGGGTTTATTTTTCCATTAATGCAGTAAACAAAATAGTCTTTCTTGTTCCTGTTTTGCTTTCAGCTATGACCGATCTAGCCCAACAAGGTATTATTTGGGGACTGAAGGAACTGAATATCTCCATTTCCAGGAGATGTTGGCTACTGAGCAGAACCAATATTCATCCTGCTAATGCTACCCTGATAGGAAATTCAACCACCAGACTAAAAAAAAACAAAACAAAACAGGTTTTCAGGTAAGAGAAAATTTTATAGAAAAATTTTCCCCCTCTCCTTGGCTGTGATGGATCACCTTGGAAATTGCCTTTCTCTGCCTAGCCAAGGGAGAGAGTCTAGATGAAAACTCATTCTGGACAACCAGCTTTTAAATGTTAAACTGAAGAACATTAGTCTGTTGCTTGGACTCACAGCAACTCCCTCCTGCCAGGATGCCAAAGAAAGGAATAGCTACTGGGCTACTCTCAGCTGCAGTGCTGGAAAAACCAGTAGTGGAACTCTGTACTAGAAAGAAGGCCACTTGACAGCTTGGTTGATCCCTGTTTATTCTGTGGCAATACAGAGAGGAGAAAAGAAAAAAAAATATGGTGATCTTCTAAGCAGGAGAAAGAGCAGGTATTTTACTGTTGTCAAAATGGGAGCATGAATTAAAGAGACTGATGAAATGACAGGAATCTCATGACAACATACAAGCAAGGTTCATAAAAAATACCCACTTAAAAACTAAATTTAAACATTAACATGTGCACTTTTCTGTTAATCTTTTTTTTCACCTGTAATAAGGCAGCTGTTTCACTGAAGCAAATCATCTGCCAAAGGAAACAGACTGTGGAAACTCTCTCCCAAAAGGCAGGTTTAAAATCAGAAAAAAAGAGCTGATGTGTAGTTGAAGTCTCTGATTACAGGTATGCCTCCTAGTTAGAACCAGCCATGAAAATCCAGGTGCTAAGCCTGACACCAGAGAAGAGCTCTGCCGAAAGAAGTACTGAATTGACCGCCTCACTTGCCTCCTCCTGTGATTTTCATCTCACATTTTCACAAATTAAGTAGAATCCTCTTGATTTCAGCAGGGACCAGATGAACCCCATCCACAAGAGCAGTATCTGAGTGTTAAACATCTGCCTTTCCCAAGTCAGCCTGATAAAATATCAAAGAGCATACGGACTATTTATTCAAGTAAAGAGTGTTTCTTTGGTTATAGATGTTGCAGCTGCCTCGAGACTACCTAGAAATTAACTGTTCAGAATTTCGATGACTTTAATTAGCCCTGCAGAAAGGAAATGTGTAATCTACCACCATGACCATGAATGGGAGAATTCAAGAAACAGCAATTTACACAGGGCTGCAGCTGCAGACATAAAAGAATGAGTGTATGTACAACACATGCATATTCCTACAACAAACAAACACTTGGGCTTCATGTTTTAAGCCTTTAAACTTTGTGAAGACACAGAAGAAGCTGAGACTGATGTCAAAACACCTTAGCTCAAATTGCTGCAGCTACTTAAATTGACTTCAAGTGTCTGTTAAGCTTGTTCAGAAATTACCTAATGATACATTGCATACATGAAAATCACAGTTGAAAATGGGACATCTCTTTCTCCTGGTGAACATGGAATCACTCCAGGGCACTGAGTTATGTTTAAAAGTTCCCGTGAGCTTTCAGAAGAGCCTTGTTGCAGAAAGACACAGGGAAGAGCAGGACAAGAGTTCCCAGGGACCATGGAACAGCTGGGCAATGGTCAAGTTTGTTCCACAGATTTGTTTGCTTTTGGAGGATCAGTTCTTGGAGCTTTTTGGCAGGTGGACATTTTAGCGAAATTATCTTTGTGACACAACAAAAAAGGGCAGGGGTGGGTTAGCATAACTCTACATATATTCAGGAGCAAGAATTCTGCCAACTACAATTTGGTTGAGATAAAATTAGTAATACTGCTAAGGTCTCATTTTTTTAATTCTCTTGATTTTTTTTCTTTTTTTTTTTTTCCTAAAATTTGACAGAGCTCTGGAAAGCGTGAACATCAGAAAATGGTCAAGTCTTGGAAAAGAGTGCAGTTGTTAGTCTCTGGTTCAGGTAATGATTTTAGGTCTCATTTTCAGACTTCAATTTTTATCATAATTTTTGAAACAGGCGTTTTTCTTCTTCTGTGACTGAGATTTTCACATAATAACATGAATTAGGATGCTAGAAGTTTAAAAATGACACTGTAAAATATTACACCAAATACCACAGGACTAAGGATTTTTAAAAAGAGACCACCAGAGATTACACTGCTTGGGTTCCTCACAAAGCACTGCTGCTGCAACAGGAGACCCCTCTGCCCTTCAGTCCCTAATCCCAGTTGAGGGGAGAATCTTCTTGGTAAGAATGTGCCAGATGAAATCTCCTCTTCAAAAGAAATGTTTCCACTGGATATTAGCAATCTTTTCATGACTGATCCATTGGGAAAAACTGTTTAATTAAAGTTACTGTGCTCGCCTCTGAATAGTTATCTACTCCTAGAAGGATACTAAGATTGCACTATAATTAGATGCCACAAAATTCTTTTTCTGACACCAAAACTTCCTGGCAGTTCTAGATCTTAAAATTAGTTTTACAAAAGAGTTTTAGAACATCCATATTTGAGTTAGACTGTCCAACACATAAAACTGGCTTGTCAAATAAATTTAATGTAAAAATTAATAAAATGTGGTACTTTTATCTTGTTCACATAGAAGCCAAGCCAAGGGAGGTATTTAAAACCAGCCTGAATATTAAGCAGTTTAGGACTGATCTTTCCAATAATAATAATTATATTATTATTCCACCTATGGAATAATAGGTTGGAAAACTGTTGGACTTCAGCAGAGTTAAATTATTCTATGACCTGACAATGTAAATTCCTTTTCAGAATCTTCTAATACAAAATTCTGCCTTCATATTGTCTACAGGTCTTGGTCATTCCTAATCAGGGATTGCTGAATTTCCTTCCTGCTAGGATTCAAGGTCCAAAGCAATAACACTGTGTACAGGCAGGTATGCAAAACACGTAAAATCCACCTGGGAGCTGAGCGTTTGACTCCTGTTAGCTCATTTGCTTCCTCAGACATTCAGGGCGGCATTTCCCTCTTTTCAGAGTCGAAGGCAGAAGTTAATTTAGTAAGAAATCATGGCATTACGTTGCCTACCTGCTACAAGCTGGGGTAGTCCCAGGCTGCTCTGCCTTGCTCCAGGATGAGCACCCTGAGCAGCAGGGAGACTGCTGAAGGTGTAGAGAGACACTTCTGCATTGCTGCTCATCACAGGCAACTTGTGCATGCTGATGTGTCTCCATCACACTCCCTGGGTGATCCTACAGTGATTATTGCTAGCCAGGTGCCAAAGTTTCTCATATCATGTTTTCAGTTGAAGGTGATTCAAGACGGGGGAGCCTTGCTCCTGCAATGTACTGCCCTGTGAGGTAGCAAAGGCTGTTTTCACTTTCATGTCATCTGGAAAAGGATTCTGGAGGCAGAGCACAATCTCATACATTAACAACGGTTTGCAAGAATACTGAACTGTTAAGTGTAAAAATCAAATGCATGTGCACCCAAAACCATGCCTGCACTTCAGGCTTCAAAAGGATGGACAGCACTTAGTCATTAACAGAGGAAGCTTCTAAGATTAAACTGCATTTTTCTAAGAATTACTAAAAGAAGGAAATGACAGATAATAAACAGTTAAATGTTTCCAACTGTCTGATTGGTCTCCAGCATCCTGTCTTTGCACAGCATTGTACAGCCCAGTATTTGGGAGCACTTCCAAAAACCTGGAGACACAGTCTTTCTGACATCAAACCTGGAAACAGTAACAAACTGTTGACTTCTCATTTTCCCCCTGGTTCATTCTGCTCATTTTTCTGATTACCAAAGTCTCATTTGGCATTGATGCATTTCGCATGCACAGAAAGTCCCGCTGGAGGTGGAAGCATGTTCACTTAATTGAATCTGCCTGACAGATGTGACGCAGCGAGGTAATGAATAAGCAGTTGACAGATGTCTGTGCTATGTACATACACATATTAGGAAGCAGGGACACAGATTTCCTGTGATGGAAAACAGAGAGAGCTGCTCACTGGAGTTGAGCTCAGAGTTGTTGTAGATCTGTTTCATTTAAGAGAATGAAATAGTTGGAGGCTAGGGAGAATTTGGGGTAGGTTCAAGAGCACCAGCTGAATGAATTGAGACTGTTTGACACTTGCTGCTGCTGGAAAGGGCCTTTCCTTCCCACTCGGGCTACACAGCCCTCCTATCTGCCTTGCAGAGATTCAGATGCCTACTGCACACTCCCAGGCCAGGGCTCAGCAGGCAGCAGAGCCAGGACAGGGGCTCCCTGCTGCCAAAAGAGAACGATGCTGCATCCACATTTTTTGGCACATCATTTCCTGTTCCTGCCCATATGGTCCTGCTTCCTCCCCAGCTTCAGCTCTGCCACTCCTCAGGTCCTTCCAGGGACAAATCTATCTCTTCAAAATGGCATAGCTTTGCAACATTATGGTACAGGGAACATGCCAGTCTGGCTGCAAAGAGTGGTGATCATTTTATTGTTTATTCTGTGCCACTGAGCACTGGCAGGGTGTTCTGCAATTTACACCAGAGACAACAGAACAGAAAGGAGAGGCTGACAGGGAGCATCATTACAGGTGATGGCAGCAACAGGATTTTGACTGGCAAGTGTCAAACCCAGCCTTCCAGTCCCATATGTCGTTGTGCAAAATCAAATGCTATAGAAAACAGTCTCAGGCAAGGATTGCAGATGAAGGTAGTATTTTAAATATCACCAGCAATGTGGTAGGGTCACCATTAGATTCATACAGATTTAAAAGTTTACATGAAAATTACCAAAGGGAGTGTGATTTATCACAGTATCTGGTAATGACTTCCCCACACAATTTTCTAACAGTGGTATTTAGATACTTGCTGTGCAAAAATTAGGTCTGCAGACTGGCAGTCCCAAAATCATTTGGCTGTATGTCAGTCTAGAATTTCCTCTGGGACCCTTCACAGGATTCAGAGCCTATGCCAACTTATTGTGCCAATGCCAAAGGCATGAGAAACTTGGAGTTTCTCCTGAAGTGCTCATTTTCAATGAAAATTGGAAAGTAGTATGAAATTCAAAATGAAAAAAAAAATCAGATCTCTATCTGTAGCAGTCAAAGTTGAAGGTAACGTGAACAGAGTTGTGATGGGCTGGTCTCTTTCTCATGCACTTCATGAAGTGCCAGCCATATGTCAGTGCTCTCAGGTGCTCACAGCTTCCATCAGCCTCATGAGGATGGGAAGGTGGTCAGTACCTTGCAGGACTGCACAGCCCCTGTTTGAGAAGACAGGGAGCAAACAGGTGGCAAGTTTTCCTTTACCCCAGATGGGCTGCTTGTCACGTGCCTTGCCATGCAGAAAGCCATGCAGAAAGCACAGGAAATTCTGGGCTATTTGCCATGTAGTTGGAAGTCCCCCAGCAGTGAAGGCAGTGAGGTGTATGTGGTGCAGTCATGGAACAGCAAAACTTGGACTTCAGGGATTTCTCCTGAATCCTATAACTAACTCTACTACATGCAGGATGCAGTTGTTTGTTTCTCAGATAATAAAAATCAGTCACATCATTCCTTAAAGATATATAATTCCCCCTAAACCAAGTAAATAATAAAAAGAGCAAAAGGAAATCTTGTGGTTTTTTCTCAAATAAGGGAACTGCAGCAGAAAGTTATTAGATCTAGACCAGGCCTTTCTGTCTTCAAAACTATACTGGTATCTCAGCCTCCTACACAATGCAAATCTTCCTCACACCTGTCTGCTTTGGAAGCTATGAATCCCAGAGAAAAGCAACACTGCCCAAAGGAGAAAGCTGTTGGTGGGTAAGCAAGAGGTATAGCAGGAGTGCATGGGTATTCCTGCTTCCCCCATCTGGAGTGCAAATGGACATGGCCATTACATGGCCTCATGAGAGGCAGGTGAGAAAAGCAACCTGTCCTTGATAACCTTGCTTCCACTTGGCATCTACGACTTTTTGTCCTAGTGGGATTATGATTGTAGAAAATCCCTCCTCTGTGAGATATTCCCATGGGACACCATGTTGCCTGAAGCACCTGCCACACTAGGCATGGAGAGGAATACAGTTAGTTCACAGTGTCATAGGAGGACACAAGAGTGAGCACTAGGAAAAGGTACTGGGATACTGGCATCTGTATCCACACTTACACACAGGTTTATACCTTCACAGATAGACATATTTCTGTAACAAATCTGTCTAACCCACGATGCTTGGAAGTTAATCCTGAGTCTCCATCATAATCTCAATCATGGATCATCAATTATTTGGTCATTAAAACCCTCAACTGCCATATTTTTTTTTCTACGGTTTTCTAGTGGAAGCTACTACAAAAAGTTATACAAAAAATTGATCAAAATTTGCTCATGTTTGACCAAGAATGGTTCTGTGTCAAGTTCAAGTTTTGTCAAACTTGCTGCAATACACAGATACAATGCAAGTTTCCACCCACAATGTTTTACTGGACTACTAAAGCAATTAAAGTAATATAACTACATAGCACAGAACAGAAGGTCAAGCAAAATTCAGTTAGATCAAATTAAAGAAATACTGACTTACACAAGCTCAGATATATCTATCAAATGGCTGCATAGCATCGCTTTTTGTTGTTTAATGACAGCATCACAGAGCAGTTTCATGAAGATCAAGGAGTTTTCTCATCTACTCTCCAAAATCTCGGTTTAGTGTTTCGGGCACTTTAACATTGTAAATGTGAGTAAGACAATAACGACTGTAAAATGCACAGTAAACTGCAGCAGTTAATCAACATTTGCATACATAACTGTCATCTAAACTGCTTTTGGATGTGGTCTAAGATTAGTAAAATGGAAAGATATAAACTTGTACTTTGTGTAATTGTTTTCAAAGCATTGGTAGCGTCAGAAACCAACACTCTGCAAAACTGCATGTTATGAAAAGCTTCTCAAATCAAAATTTTATGGCAAAACAATATTATATGTTAATATGTAGATACCATAATAAAACACAGAGGGGCTTTCCCTGTTGCATTTCCAGGAGGGAATTCAATCATGTTGTCATATTTGCACAGTATAATAGCTTTTTCTTTAATTTGACAAGGATCATTAGAATTCTTTCTGCTACCAAGGGATTTGCACTAAAACAGTTCTAATTAAACGTTTGGTGAATGTGTGCACTGTTAGGATAGTCACTGAGTATCAAAAGCCTTATAATTAGTATTTTGCAGGTGTTAAGCAGACATGCCTTAGGGCTTTCTGGAAAAGTCAAATGATAGCAAAGCATAGACAGATGACATTTTCTCTCTCAGAACAGTCCCATTCTGACAAGAACCTGTCTTAAAAAGGCTTAGCTTAACTCAACTCCCATTTGACAGGAAATAGGCAATCAAGCCACCACTGCAGAGAAGAAAAAAGCAAAGTTGGCAGTAGTCAGACTTAAAGACAGCAAGATGCCACCCAGAAGTTGGCTCTACTGGCTAGCAGAAAATAATGAGTGGGCTCAAAGATGCTTGTTTCCAAAAGCACATGCCCCCATCTGTTTTTGCTCATGCAGCACAGTGACAGCAGGTACCTTCCAGCTGTATTTCTTGGCAACCATTCAACTTGTCAACTGGAGGCTGTGCACCTGGTGCTAGAAGAGCAATTTAAAATGCCAGCGTACTGTCAACTGCCAAATTTCTCAGTTTTGGAGGGAAAATCCACCCAGTACAATTGGTTTTTCCTATTTAAAATAACATTAAATCAACCCAAAGACTGCAGTAGTAGTGAATGGAAGTGAAGGAAATATAGTTCAACAGCTACAGCATCTTTCCTCCTCTCTCAATGCCTATGTCTCCAATAGATACAGACTTTCTACAGTTTGGGGTTTCTTATATTTCAGATTAAATATCCACTTACAGAAATTACAGATCTATGAAAGCAATAATTATAGTTACAGTTTTCTCCTCAGACTATACGTTTATGTGCGCTGATCACCCACTTCATAGATAATAATATAAAACACTCAAGTAGATGATTGAAGGATACAACTTCTGTGTAAAGCCAGATGCTGCTGGGCTTGCTGCTCCCACAGCCCAGGAGATGCTCTGAGGCAGATGCTTATTCCATCTATTCTGAATGGCCTCATGTATTTGTAGACACACAGGAAAATGTGTGTTTGTGTGCCCCGTTCATCACCTTTGGCATGGGACCCTGTCAGAACCATGAGTTACCTTGGCAGGTTGCACTAAAGGTATGAGAGGGATCCCATTTCTAACCAACAGAGGAAGGAATATATGCACTTTTTTGTGATGGCAAAAGAGTTTAGCTGAGATTTTGGATGTGAGGAAAACTCAGGAATAGGAAATTTATAGGATGCTCTCACAATAAGGAGACCTGTAGGCAAAAATGTTCTCTTGATACACTATATTTTCCCACCTAAAAATGTGCATTCAATACATGTATTCTCTTTGCCTGGCTATTGTAATTATTTCTTTCTGTCTCTAGCATAACTCTGGTTGCACAAAAGCAGAAAGACTTAGAAACTAGGTAAAAATATTACATCATACATTGTTCCAAGGTTCATCAATCAGGCATACTGGTCTAGACAGATGGATTAGAAGTTATAACCTCCTTGACTGCCAATTAATAATAATCTGCAGGAATTCTTCACCGTGAAGGGATTCTACAACCCATTTAAACCAGAAAAAGATGAAACAAACAAAAAAAAATTGCTTGAAGAGTAATTTGGCTGCAAGAATGAAGAATTTACTGAGAAGTCAAAAGGGACCCCAAGCAGAGTTTCTTATATGTGCTTTCTATTAAATTGATTTCTGGATATGAAAAGCTGGTACATTACAGAGAGTTTGGCTGCTGAAAGTTTAACAAAACACACAATCTTTTGACATCTAGAGAACCAAGAGATGCTTAAACTGATCAGAGTTTCAAAACATTTAGATTTCCTCTTTCAATCAGTCTTTTACCTGCTGAATAAAAAAAAAACAGGAATAAAAAAGAAGTATATGCCACAAAGATTCAGAAGTATACAGGAAGGGCACATCATTGACATATCATCTGCAGAAGCACTGAATGCAGCTTTCACACCTGAAAGCTGAAAAAAATTAAAAAAACACTGAGAAATATCAAGGGCAAAAATAGTCAAAGTCTGCACTTCAGGATCTTTATGTTTCAAATCACATTCACAATCCCTGTTAGCAAATAAAAAATTCAACATTGCTTCATGCAGGGAAATGTTACTCCTTAACCCTGTGAAACCAGATGTCGGAATGGGACAACAAGCAACCTATCAGTAGCAAAACTATTTCCTGATCAGATATATTTTTTTACCCAAATACTGCAATATTTTGTGCCACAAGGCAGAATTTCAATAAGCTGCTTGACAGGAGGAAGTAATTCCCTAAAGAGTGCAGTGCAGGTGTAATGTCAGAACAAAGAAATGAGTAAATGAATATAGTCTGGTTTGTGGCTAGAAATAGCAATTCTTGAAGCCTTTCTAACGTGTAAGAGGAAAAATGGGTGAATCATAATGTAATGGAAATTTACATTATGGTTTACTCTTATTGCTTAGTAATAATTATGATGATATTAATACTAATAGTAGTAGTAGCAGCAGCATTAGAAGTAGGCATCTAGTGTTAGTATTAGTACTAGTATTATCCAAGATAAAAGTAAACATACATTTGGCAGGGCGTTTTAAAATACTATTTGGTCTAATAGTATTTTAAAACCAACTTGTCTAATGTGCAAAGGAGCACCTGCATTTATAATTTTGATCTCTCCTACCCTCCAAAGCAAGAGAGTCCCATCTAAACTGCCTACTGAGAGTGGCCCCTGGCCCAAGCTGGCCTCTGGCCCCTGCTCAGGAATTGTGTGAGAGAGTTCTACTTACAGCCACTTACAGCTGTCAAAAGCCTTCCTACAAATTTAACAGTCCCACAGTCCATCTACGGTGTCCAGGACTAACCCCTATGCACTGGCAACCATCCTCCTTCCTGTGTAATCAATGTCTGATTATGAAATAAACCTGCAGCTTTCAGGTTATAAGAGATGACCAGCAGTTCTAGAAGTATTAGTATCGACTCTGACACAGCTTACACTAGAGGTCTCTTTCAATTAAGCTATGCCTCCAAAATTCTCATTCATGATGCCTGTGAACAGAGGATAAAAGGTCTTCTGTGGGCATTTCGCCAATACTTTATAAAATAGACTTTACCTTGTTTTATTTTTTCCAGAAAGAAAAAATAAATTTGATAATGGAGATCAAGTTTCAGCCCCTCTCCTTAAAGCAGGTTTCCAAATTTCTTTTGTTAATAAGTGGACAGGAAATTGACACTCTGCTCTGGAGAGAGGCTCTCCTATGGTTTGATGGCTACGTTGAGCAACTATTCAGGTGGTGAAGGGGGCCATCCAACCTGTAAACACCTTTACAAGTCCTATCACAATATTATAATCCTTCCTAATAGAAATCTCAGATGCTAGGAGCCATAAAGCCCTTGGATAGTAGGTGGTTCTCACACTGAAACTTTTCCTTCCATATCCAGCAGATCTCCATGATTCTCATCCAGTTTTCTGCATAGGGAGCAAACATCTGTGTTCCCACACATCAGAACACAGCAGCTTTTCCATGTGATATTTAACAGACATCTTACAGGAACCCCAACTTCACAGGGGAGAGGGGAGTAAGTCTGGGGCATGTCTTCACTTTCTGTGAAAGGAGGCATGTCACTCCTTTAATTGCCAAAGGTCCACATTAAAATAAATCATCCCCTGATCTACCTAACTGTTAACATCTTTCCCACCGCAAAGGTGTCTAACAAAGAATAGAACATGTAGTACTGTAATCCTTTTTTCCCTTCCTTTAATAGTGATTTCATTTATTCAAGACACTATTATGGGAAGATGACAATAATGGATGACTTTAGTGAACAGAGACAAGATTTTTATGTTTCCAATCAGTACATGGCAATACCCCAGTTTAACTGTGGGTAGTCTATTAAGTATCTGGAAAGCCACTTAGTCTTCTGGACAGACTCCAGAATTCCTTTGCTCCTAACATTTAAAACTACACAAATCAAAATCTTTATTTTCCGTCCCCTCTCAGTCTGAGCTCATTAACAACCTCGTAGAATTCATCTCTCCCTACTCCTGTGATGAGCCAAGGAAGCCCAAAGAATGATAAATACACACCCTCCAAATCTGATCTAGTAAACTGATCTAGCCCGGTGTACCACCAACAAACTCCTCCTAGTTAACTGAATTTGGTGTTGCAGCCAAGTTATCCATCATAAAAGAAATGTTTGAATGAGCTGGGGGCAGTGTGGCGCTGCACAATTCAACTGTGCTTTATAATGCCATCAGTGCTAACTGTGCTTTAAGTCCTCATAAGGGGTGATGGTGAGTCAGACATCCTGGTGCCTCGGACAAACCGGTTTCCAAATGCAATGCAGAAAGCCAGACAGTCTGCTTCCACTTCTATTTGCACACGAGTTTGTATCACTAGATCATAGAAAACCTTGAGCAAGAACTGTGGTATAAGTTATCCTCTTATTAACACTCACAGCTATTGAGGGTAACTACCAAAACCCCTTATGTTGAACAGGACAAGCTCTTCATTCAAAAAAAGGTAAGTGTTCTTGTTTAGCTTTTGAGGGTGTACAGAGACATCAACTTGTGAATAACATGGCCTGCAACATCCTGTATTAAAATTCTATTTGGACACTTTAAAAGGTCAGGGACTTTTTTCCTTTGAGTACGGTTGTTTATACTGCCTTTCAAGGGCTTTGCCAGCCTATTACTCTCCCCAAAAGAAATAAAAAATCAACAAACATCTAGACCTGTACAGACATAAATCCAGTTTATAGACCACTGCCTTTATTCTGGTGAGTACTCTATGAAGCAGCAGGGACTGAGCCATAGCCAGTAAGCACAGAGAAATAATGCATGTCTACCTTGTGTTATATATTAATACTTGTTGCAAGAGAATCAGACAAAAAGAAAGACTGTAAGACACGTCATTCTCATCTCATTGGTAGTACATATACATAAGTAAAGAAAAAAAATCACAATTGCAAATGACATCACAGTTACTTTACCTTTTTGGGACTGGGAGATTGATAATACAACTTTGTGATCGTTAAAGCCTTTTCTGGTAGAAAATCCATTTTTCTTCATAAACATTTTCTTTGTACTAGGGCTGAGAGATGAGACAGTACTTCTTCTCTCAACACCCTTTGCCATAGCTTTCTCAGTGTTGCTCAGGTCGTGTCACTCATCTGTGGAAGCTGCAGTACTGTACAAGACTTATAACCCCAGCACAGACAACCCTGCCATCACCCTCTTCCTCCACCAGAAACAAGGAGAGCTGCTTGAAAAGCAGCATTGAGAGATGTGCTCCTTCAGCATACCTGTTCATAATTTTCAGAGTTATCTCCTTAGAGATTTCTTCTTTCAGTGTGAAAGGCAATGGCAATTTGACAGATCTGTAGATATTTTTAGTACTTCTCTGGGAAAAATCTTTTTTTGACACCTTGTTACAATTATTTAAAGTTCTGTTGAAGACAGAGATAGAGAAAAAGATCCAGCATGTAGATAAGATACATTTACCACCCATTTCATTAACATACTCATCACAGTTTATGCCTTTCACCAGTGCCTGTGGGGTATTTTACTAAGTCCTAACTTAAGAATAGGCCTTAAAAATGGCCTATTCTTAAATTAAAATAGCTGATACGTGTCATATAGTATTTAGAAGAATTTTACCGTTGTGTTCTTTAAACCAAAACTCCAGTTTCATCGCATAACAAATAGATATCAGTGGCCTTAAAAGATATATTTTAAACCTGTTAGCTCATATGAGGTGAGAAGCAGGCCCACGATGTTCCTCTAAAAACAAAATGCAGTGTAGTGGAGAACATATTTCTGTGAAAAAGACAAATGTGTTAACACATTTCCAAGCAGAGATGCCACAGTGCATCTGTGCCACATAGGTCCTCCGGCTGGGCAGAAGGCTGCTCTGGCAGGAACACTTTGGGAAGTCTTGACAATCATCCAGCCAATGGAGAGAAGCATTCTGAAGAGCTGCAGGGAAATCTGGGGCAGAAAAAAGAGCAGTAACTTGTGTGCTTATGTGGGTGAATGGAAAAAAATTACAAGCTGCTGGATTGCTGGAGCAATCACTAATAACACTCAATAATGCAGACTGCGTTTTTTCTTTATCAAAATTATTACATTTAGCAAGAGTTTTTAATCTCATACCAGCTTCAAATCTACTTTTATCCAAAGGCATTCAAAACTTCAAGGAGACCATGAATAACAAATTACTGTTAGAACAGCAAGTCTCTTAAAGCAACCAAAAACCTTTATAACATTCATCCATAAGGAGAGGCAGAAAACAGCAATGAAATCTGCTGGGGAAGAAGAAAGCAACAACAGCAGGAATTTTTAGTTTAAGCACAAAGCATCAGTGTTAAACATTTGATAAGTCTCATGGTTTTGTTCTGAAAATAGATGAGAGGGAGTGTTTTCGTGCATGACTAGTCCCACAGCAAATAAATTCATGCTTAAAAATATAGCTTATGCACAGATGGCTGCAGAACAATTACTATGTATTAGTGTTTCTCATTCCATATTAAACTTATGATGTACTAGAAACTCCCTCTTCTCCCACTCTGAAGATTTTTCAGAGAGATTTTATTGCATCATTAGTCCAATAATTATGACATAGCCATATTGCACTTAACCTTGTTTTATTCCTCCAAATGCATAATAATTCTCTTTCTTTTTAACCAATTCCTTTCATTTAACAAAGTTACAGGCTTCTTGTAGTGATAAGGAAGTAGGCAGTCAGATGCCATCTGGCAACACAACAGCCTGCTTGCTGTCCACACACATCATCCAGAGTTAAAAAAAAAAAAGGAAGAAAAGAGAAAAAAAGAGCAGATAGATAGCCAGGCTATCTATCTGCAGTTTAAACAGTAAATATCTCAGGATGCCATGCATTTACTGGATCCTGTGGTTTTGGTACATGTACCATTCATTCAGCTGGACACTCAGCCTGTAATGAGGATGCACCAGATGCACTCCAAGAATTCCAAAAAAAGATGGAGCAATTCTGACAAAATGCAGACCTGACACGCAGATTACAGTTCTTTCAGATCAGATTGAATTTGCAATAAGGAAACAATTAGTGACATGAGCAGACTTGAACATATAGACTCATTTTCTCCTGTTCTCTTCTAGAAGAATGTGAAAAGTAACACCCCAAATGCTATCATTCCTATTATACTATTAACTCTAGAATGCTCTACTTTTTGTGCAAAGATTTGGATTTAGTTGCAAAAACATATGCTTGGTTATAGGCTGCTTTTTTTTTTTTTTTTTTT